>ONZH01003554.1:0-31651 GCA_900303285.1 Rhinella marina | reverse complement strand
TGTTTGATTTTGGTTGTTTGTCTCGTGTTCCACTTTCTTCAGTGTAATTGCAGGTCTTCGGTTGGGGCCGCCTGTTAAGGAGCCGGGTTCTCCAAAGGCAGGGACAAGTGGTTTGGGAGGAGTGCAGGGCCTCACTTTGTCTGTGTCATTTGTGTCCCCCTGACCCACTCCTCACATTATAGCAGGCCCAACCTAGTTGGCTCTCCTGGCGGTTTATATGAGTACCATCTATCGGTCACCGACCGCCTGGATGAGCGACGAATAAGTTTCAGGGCATGGCTGGGTTAATTGCGCAAATGTCGCAGCGTCTGGACGCCATGACTATTCCTGCTTTGGCGCGCAAATTTACCTGGTCACTGCCAGCCCTGTTTTCCTATGCACAGTGTCCAGCAGAGACTAAAATGCTTCTCGATCACTTTGATGGGAACCGGACATACCATTTTCCGGGAGTCCTGTCGTTTGTATTTCATTTTAATTTTTCCCCTCTGAAGCAAAAAATTGGCTGTCTGTTTCCCTCCTCAGGGTCCCCCTCAGGATTGGGCATTGGCCCTCCTCAGATCTACTGAGTGGAGTTCCCTGGATAGATTTTATCTGGCCGGCCAAGTTTATGATGATCCTGACCGTGCTGCATTGCGAAACTCATTGTTATCTATTCAGCAGGTCGCTCTGCTGAAGACTACTGTTCTGAGTTCCGCCAGTGGTGCTCGGTGACGGACTGCTCTGATCAACCCTTGAAAACCCTTTTCAGACAAGGGCTGTCAGACGCTGTTAGGATGCTATGGTCAGCCATCCTATCCTTGAATCCCTGAGTGACTTTTGGCTTTGGCTGTGACTATTGACAGAAGACTTAGAGAGAGACGCAAGGAAAAGCAGGGGATCGACTGTACAGTTTAGGCCAGGATTTTCTGTCAACTCCTCTACTTTCTCTAAGAATATGCCTTCCCAATTTCAATCACCATCTCCCTCTCAATCTTCTGAGAAGAACCTATGTTTAGGTCTACATCTGCTGCTGCCTAGAAGGAGACATCGATTGGAGAATGCCTTATGTCTATACTGTGAAAAACCTGGCCATTTCTTGAGGGATTGTCCATCCAAGCGAAGTCACCACAGGGAAAAAGCCAGCGCCTGAGTGATTCAGGAGGGTCACTCAGCGTACAGGTACCTCCTAATTCTGTTAATAAGTTTTGTTACCTGTAACCTTGGTTTCTGATTCTAAAATTTTGCTTGTCAGGCCATGGTGGATTCAGGGTCTGCAGTGAGTTTCATCCATGTGGTTGTTGCTCAGGCCTTGGGTTTGGAGTTAATTTCCTTTGTGTTCCCCTTTTCAGTTTCTGGTGCAGATTTTACTCCCTTGAATGAGGGGGAGAATAACATTTTGCACTGCTGAGGTTATGATGAACGTTGGGTGTTTACATACAGAAAAAATGTCATTTTTTGTGATGGGAAAAACTAACTGCAGATCTTATTCTTGGTTTGCCCTTGGCTCTGCCTCCATAACCCTGTATTTGATTGGAAAACCACTGAACTGGTGAAATGGGGGAATTCATGTGGTTCACATCTTAAACTGTTCCTTCCATGATGTGTACTGTGAATAATGATTGGATATTCCTGAGTTTATTTTTGATTTCAAAGACGTTCTTTGATGAGGCCGCTGCGGAAACTCTACTCCGCACCGGCCTTACGATTGTGCCATAGACCTCATTCCTGGGGCCAAGCTCCTAAGGGTCGCATTTTTAATTTGTCAGCTCCTGAGCGAGAGTCTATGCGTCAGTATATTCAGGATAGCCTGAAAAAAGGGGCACATACGGCCTTCTGTCTCCCCTATTGGTGCAGGGTTTTTCCTTGTTGAGAAAAAAAGATGGAGGTCTCCGTCCATGTATTGACTACAGGGAGCTCAATAAGATCACGATTAAGGACCAGCATCCTCTCCCTCTGATCCCGGATTTATTCAATCAGGTGTGGGGGCCCGGTGGTTCTCTAAAATTGACCTCCGTGGAGCTTACAATCTAATCCGCATCAGGGAAGGCGACGAGTGGAAGACAGCTTTTAATACTCCAGAGGGGCACTTTGAATACCTAGTCATGCCATTTGGTCTCAGCAATGCCCCGGCTGTCTTCCAGCGTTTTGTTAACGATATCATCAGAGATCTTTTGGGCCGTTTTTTGGTTATATATCTGGACGATATCCTCATATTCTCCCCAGATTTGGAGTCCCATCGGGAGCATGTGAGGGAGGTCCTTTCCACATTGCGACTTAATCGGCTGTGTGCTAAATTGTCTAAGTGTCAGTTTGGAGTCCAGGAGGTGGGATTTCTGGGATACATACTTACCCCTGGGTCTATAAGTATGGATCCACAAAAAGTTTCTGCTGTGGTTGAGTGGGTTAGACCTACTACCTTGAAAGAGGTCCAACGTTTTCTGGATTTTGCTAACTATTATAGAAAAGTATCAAAAACTTTTCTGTGGTTGCTAAACCCCTTACTGATTTAACTAAAAAGGGGGCTGATCCTACCTCTTGGACACATGAAACCAAACTATCCTTCTCTAACTTAAAAGGTGTTTTACCACTGCTCCAGTCTTGGTTCATCCTGACCCTAAACAGCCTTTTGTCGTGGAGGTTGACGCCTCTGAGACAGGAGTAGGGCTGTCCTGTCTCAGGGAGTTGAACCCTTTACAACCTCCAACCTGTAACCTTTTCTCCAGAAAGTTCTCCACTGCTGAAGTTAATTATGATATAGGAAACAGGAGTTACTGGCTATTAAATGGGCCTTTGAAGAGTGGAGACACTTTCTGGAGGGCGCCAGACATAAGGTGACCAGTGTTAACTGACCATAAGAAACTGCTGTATCTGGACAATGCCAAGAGATTGAAACCCCCGTCAAGCGCGATGGGCTTTGTTTTTACCAGGTTTTAATTTGTGGTAACTTATCGTCCAGGCTCAAAAAATGTAAATGCTGATGCTTTGTCCAGAAGCTTTGGTGCCAGTAATGTCCTGGATGAGGAACCAGAAAATATCCTCTCTCCCGGGGTAGTGTTTGCCACTTTGACTTCAGATCTTGTGTTTTCTATTGCAGACTCACAATAGTAGTTCTGCTCCTACTACTGTACCCCCAGGTAAACTCTTTGTCCCAGGTCATCTTCGGCTGAAGGTGTTAGAAGAGGTCCATTCCTCAGTTGGGTCATCTGGGCATCGTGGGCACTGGATACTTGTTGTCCAGTACCTATTGGTGGCCATCCTGGCAACATGATGTTAAGGCATTTGTTAAGGCTTGTGAGACCTGTGCTAGGGCAAAGGTTTCCTCGACAACTCCCAGAAGGGCTATTACATCCGCTCCCTTTGCCCAACAGGCCCTGGTCTCACATTTCCATGGATTTTATTACTGATCTACCTCTCTCCAAAGGTAGGTCAGTAATCTGGGTTGTGGTGGATCGTTTTTTCTAAAATCTGCCATCTGGTCTCGTTGAAAAAATTGCCTACAGCTAGAGTCCTTGCAGGGTTGTTTATCCGCCATATTTTACGCTTTCATGGAATTCCGTCTAACATAGTGTCTGACAGGGGGGTTCAGTTCGTGTCGAGGTTCTGGAGAGAGTTTGCAGTAGGTTGGGTATCTCGGCTGTCCTTCTCCTCCACCTTTCACCCCGAGACGAATGGGCAGACTGAAAGACTAATCAGTCACTTGAGCAATATCTTAGGTGTTCGTTTCTGAATGTCAGGAAAAGTGGAGTGAGTACCTGCCCATGGCTGAGTTCGCTCTAAATAATCATGAAAGTTCCTCGACACGACTGTCCCCATTTTACTGCAACTATGGTTTTCACCCCAGATATTCCGCCGTAACTGGTAACGAATCTAGATTCTCCTCGGTTAAGGACGTCGCTAATCGACTGTGCACAGTCTGGGCAAAGAGTCTTGAGACTCTAAAAAATGCTCAACTCAAGCAGATCAAATATGCGAATAAGAAACGCCGTCCCGGTCCTGAATACGTAGTTGGTGACAAAGTGTGGCTCTCAACTAAAAATCTCCGTCTTCAAGTACCATCAGCAAAGTTTGCTCCACGCTTTATTGGTCCCTACATCATCACAGAAATCATAAATCCTGTATCGTTCAGATTGCGACTTCCTGGTTCTCTTCGTGTACATCCGGTTTTTCATAAGTCTTTTTTGAAAAAATATATTCCTGCTGTGGTCCCTTGTTCTCCACCTCTACCTGTGGTTGTTCAGGGACAGTTGGAGTTCGAAATTGAACGAAGTATTGACTCTCGCAAAGTACAGAATTCTCTCCAGTACCTTGTACATTGGAAAGGGTATGGTCCTGAGGAGCGTGTCTGGGTGGCTGCCAGAGATCTTCACGCTCCCAGACTCGTTAGAAAATTCCACCAATCTTACCCTTCCAAGCCTGGGGGTCCTGTTGAGGGTCCGGAGGCCCCTCCTCAGGGGGGGTTCTGTCAGGATTCGGGGGCGCTGCGGCCCTCCAGCGGATGTTGGGCGGGTGCGGGCATTCCCGTGTCCTGACGCTATGTGGCGCTCATCCCGAGTGCAAACCAGAAAATCCTCTTGTAACACTTAGGTTCCTATAGGGTTAAAGGTTTGGCTAGTTTTGCTAGTTTTACTGGAAGGCGTGACCCACTCCTCACAATAAGTGTATTATATATACAAAAAAAAATGGGCCTGCTGTACTGAAACCCACAAACTTGTTCAATCTGAACAAGTTAATATATAGGTGGATAAGTTAGAGCAAAATTCCGTATTTTATTACGTACCGTGCAGTATGGAACAATTACACTGAAACTATTAGATTAGGCAGACTTGGTCTGCTTAAGTGCAACCCAGACAAATGTCGCACAGAGATTTTTCTAATGTAGCTGTATCAGTGAGAGCAAAAGACAGTATTTGATTACGTGACGTACAGTATGGGTCGCCTGGACAGAAAATACGGATTGTGGTTTGTGGTGACTGGCCAGCTGAACTGTGACACACAGAATGATTCCACACAGCTGTATGAAATGGATTTGTATCCCTGAGATTAAAAAAAAAACAAAAAACATATATTTTTTTTTTTTTAACGTGACGTGCAGAATATATCTGACTGTGCTGCTGACTGTGGCTATTTTCACTGCAACACAGACAAATGTCGCACAGAGATTTTTCTAATGTAGCTGTATCAGTGAGAGCAAAAGACCATATTTGATTACGTGATGTACAGTATGGGTTGCCTGGACAGAAAATATGGATTGTGGTTTGTGGTGACTGGCCAGCTGAACTGTGACACACAGAATGGTTCCACACAGCTGTATGAAATGGATTTGTATCACTGAGAGCAAACAAAAGGATTTTGTACTGTGACTTCCACTATCTATCAGTTAGACAGAAAAAAATCTTTTGCAGACTGTGCCTATTTGAAACACAAAAAAATTGTTCCACTTAGCTGTTTGAAATGGATGTGTGTCACTGAGAGCCAAAAAATAAACTTTTTCCAGTCTCCCTGCAAAATGCTGCAAATATGGCGGTAGCTGCACTACTAGTGCCAGCAAGCCCAGCCACAAGCAGATAAAAAAAGGGTCTTGTAGCCCTAAAAAGGGCTGTTGGGTTCTTTTAGAATCACTCCTGCCTAACACAAATCTAGTAGAACACCCTAACACTCTCCCTGTATCACACTGCAGATCTTTCCCTAACGGCATCCAGGCAGCGACTGATCCGAGCACCGCGGGCAGTCACTAGTATATTCCAGGGTCACCTGATCAGGCCAGCCAACCCCTGTTATCGACATGTAAGGGCCAAACGTGATGCTGGGTGTACCGCAGAGTCTCCTGGCTTGTGATTGGCTGAGTTTATAGCCGCCAAAAATTCAAAATGCGGGAGATGCCATTTCCTCGAGCATGGCGAAATACTCGTCCGAGTAGCGAGCACTTACGAGTACCCTAATACTCGAACGAGTATGAAGCTCGGACGAGTATGCTCGCTCATCTCTACTTGTTACCCATTTTTATCAAGTTATTTAGAATTTTCTGCTATATAGATGACAATGATGACAAAAAATGTTCTTCCTCAGGAATACCAGAAGTATCAGAACCAGAAAATGTGCGGGTGAAACCCATATGCCCCAAAAGATGGCGACTTGCCAGTGGACTCCTGTCTACGAGTGTTTATGGCAGACTCCGCCAGGGACAAAAACGAGGACCGCTCCTCCTGATTCTCAGAAACAAAACATCTCAAGTAAGTCTCCAGACTCTGATTATTATGCTTCGTCTGTCCGTTTGACTGAGGATGAAAAGCCGAAGAGAAGGACAGTTGTACCCCCAGACGAGTACAGAACGCTCTCCAGAATATGGAAACGAACTGAGTCCCACGATCCAAGACCACGTCAGTAGGGAATGCCATGGAGTTTCACAATATTGTCAACAAACACCTGTGCAAGTGTTTTAGCTAGGCCTACCTGTTTAGGTAGGCCAGATAAAGCAATAAAGTGTGCCATTTTACTAAAATGATCAACTACCACCAGAATAATTGTCTTTCCAGACGAATCAGGCAGGTCAGTGATAAAGTCCATAGACAAGTGAGTCCATGGTCTGGACGGGATGGGCAACAGAAGTAGGGGTCCAGAAGGTCGAGTATGTGTCACCTTAGCGCGTGCACAGAAACTACAGGCCAACATATAATCCTCCACACACTTATGCAGACCAGGCCACCAGAATGTACGAGAGATGAGTTCGACAGTGGATTTACTCCCAGGGTGTCCCGCAAGCACCGTACAGTGACGTTCCTCAAACACCTTTTTTTTTTCTTTTTTTTTTTTTATTATTTATTTTACTTTTCCATTAATATATAATATACATATTAATAAAACACAATATAAACATTACACAGTCTATTATCACCCAACCCATCCCCCCCACCCCTTTCCTGCCAGGGGAAGAAGAAAAAAAAAAAAAAAAAAAAAAAAAAAGGAAAATTACAATAAATACTTATAAAGGGGAGACTGGGGTGAAGGAAAGAAGTCCCTCCCCTCAACCCAGCGACCTCCTAGCCGTATATAGATATCAACCGTTCCCATTCAAGAATACTGGGGGTCTCCGAGGAAATCCAACCACGAGCTATCATTAGTCTTGCCACAAACAGGGCTTGCTGCAATCTTACTTTTAATTTCATTGAGGACCTGACATGCGAGTCATCCCCTAAGACTACACATTGAAAGGTGGGAACAAACTTCAACTGTAGCTTGTTCTCAGTCCTCAAGTAAACTTCCTTCCAGAATTTCGTCAACTTATTACAGGACCAGAACATATGAACCATACCTGCTTCCGACTCCTCACATCTTGGACAAGCCGACTTCCTAGTCTTCCCGAATTTACTAAGTAATTTCGGCGTATAGTACAATCTGTGGACTATATTAAACTGAATCAGGCGAAGATTACCTGCTTTTGATACCCTATTTATATTTTGGAATACTCTGTTCCATTGGATTTCCCCGAACACCCCCAGCTCCTCCTCCCAGGAATCTACACACTTAAATCTGACCTCACAGTACTCCATCAGCCGTGTATATATTCTAGAGACCACTCTATTTTTAAAACTGTCTCTTCTTAGATCCTCTATAAGGCCAACAGAGTCGACTATAGTTACCTCTCCCTTCCCATAGATCTTATCTAGTGCAAACTTGATTTTGACATAATCCATCCAGAGTCCTCGGGGAAGCTGAAAGGACTCCCGAAAGTGTTCCCAACCGACTAACTTTTTATTATATAGTATTTTACCTACCTCGATATTGCCAGTTATTTTCTGACACCTCAACTCCCCCAAGTCATATACCGCCTGTAGGTTTCTGTTGAAGAAGAGCGGTGCGAAATCCATCACCCCACCCCTCCTCAGCAGTCCTTTCAGCTCCCCCCATAACTTCAGGTATTTTCCAGCCAAAGGGGACCACTCCCAATCTTTACCACTTTGATTCATTTCTAACCACTGGAATATATCATGTGGATCCCCTTTTGTTCTATTAGTTAAGTAAACGAGGAAATCACTCCGTTGCCAATTAGCCAAGAAGTATAACTGTGAGGCAAGAAAGTAAACCTTTACATCTGGGAAGGAAAGCCCCCCCTTCTCTTTACCTTGACATAAAACCTCCTGCCTAATGCGAACCCGCTTCCTACCCCATATTAAATAATTGAATATTCTTCTAATTCTTCGGAATATCCCCTCATCCATCCACAATGGGGAGCAACCAAAGACGTACAGCAGTTTAGGAAGGAGCACAGACTTTATAAGAATTATTTTATCAGCCCTAGAGATCTTTAGTTTATTCCATACCCGTTCTTTTGCCTCCAGAAGTCCCAGGACTCTATTAGTATTTAAACTATGAAAATCCGCGATCCTCCCAGAAACAAAAATCCCCAGATACTTAAAATTATCCCCTGCTCCCAATACCCTAACGCCTTGGCTGACAGATATATCTTCTCCCCCCACTGGCAGGAGCACCGATTTTTGCCAGTTTATAGCTATACCAGAAAATGAACCAGTTTCCTGAAAAATATGAATAACCTCCGAGAGGGACTGCGAGGGGTCAGCCAGGAACAAGAGGACGTCGTCCGCATATAATGACACACTGTCCCTGTCTCCCCGCGGCCCAAAGCCCTTGATCCGAGGATTTTCCCTCAGTAGAATTGCGATTGGCTCTACACTCAGGGCAAAGAGCAGCGGGGAGAGGGGACAGCCCTGTCTTGTACCTCTACTAAGCGAAAACGTCTCTGATAAGGAACCCCCTATATTCACATATGCCTGGACCTTATTATACAAGACTTTTATCATATTAAGGAAAGGATCCCCAATCCCGAATCTTCTCATAACCTCCCAGAGGAACTCCCACTCCACCCTGTCAAACGCCTTGGTCGCGTCCAGTGACAGAATGGAGTGGGGCCCCCCCCTCCTCGCAAACTGCATGTTACTAAATAACCTATCAAGGTTAGTTTTAATCACCCTTCCAGGAATAAACCCTGATTGGTCCTCACCAATCATTCTGCCGATTACTTTCGAGAGCCTATTGGCCAAAAGTTTTGCATAAATCTTGACGTCGGTGTTGAGGAGGGAAATCGGCCTATAAGACTCGATATCTAGAGGATCCTTCCCCTCCTTATGAATCATAATAATTTCAGCAACTCTCATTGAATCCGGTAATTCCCCCCTCTCCACCGACGCCAAAAATACTCTCTCCAAAGCCGGTAGCAGTATGTCACTATGCTCTCGGTAGAGCCGAAAGGGGAGCCCGTCCGTGCCCGGGGATGTATTACCCTTAATAGAGAGGAGCGTTTCTTTAAGCTCCAACGCAGTTATTGGGAGGTTCAGAAGTCGTCTATCGGACTCTGTAATAACGGGAAAGGGGATCCGATCCAAAAATTTATCAAGATTAGCCCTCGAATACTTAGAATCCGATGCATACAATTTCTGATAGTAACCGGAGAAGACGTCCGCTATTTTCAATGGTTCAGTTACCAAACTGCCCTCTCGGGTTCTAATAGCACCTATAATTTTCATTCCATCTTGCCCCTGTATCAAGGTCATTAGGCCTCTATTTGGCTTACCCGATTCCTTATGGAATTTTATACCTCTTAACATGTTTTGGTTTCTGGCCTTAGAAAGGAGATATTGATTCAACTCAGCCTGAGAATAACTCAACTGTTTTTCCGTTTCCGGAAGGGGGTGGCTCTTATATTTCTCCTCATCGAGCTTAACCTTTTTCCTCAATTGATCCTCCTTCTCTCGAAATTTTATCCTTGTGCTATGGATAATACCCACATACCTGCCTCTTATAACTGCCTTAACAGTATCCCAGACAATTAAGTCTGAGGCAGTGTTCCAATTGAGTTCCATAACTTCACTTATGTCTTTCTCGATTTTATTTTTATCTGCTATTAAAGAGAACCAGTATGCACCAATTTTTATCCTACCCCTATTATAGCTTATTGCACCCTTAAATTCGACCAATAAGGGCGAGTGGTCTGATAGCGTCCTGGTCAAATATTGAATCTTACCTAGCCATTTAAACGACCTATCATTCCCCAAGACCAGGTCAATTCTAGACATGGTCTTACTAGTCTTATTCCAGCAAGAGTATATTTCAGCTACCGGATTTCTACATCTCCAAACATCCCGGAGCCCCATCTCGGATATCATCTTTTGCAAAGGAGAAACCTCTGGGAGGTATTTTGGAGTGGTGGTTCTCAATCTGTCCACTCTTTCATTCATTACGGCATTAAGGTCCCCCATTACCAATATTGGACAACTGTCTCTCCCTTCACAAAAGTTAAACAATATAGAAAACACCTTAAAATTAAATGGAGGGGGGTTATAAACAAAGGCCAGAATACAATCCGTGCCACTCAGTTTACAGTGAAAAAAAATAAATCTACCTTCCGTATCTATAAGTTTTGCATATACTTTCCAATGAACCCGCTCGTGTACCAATATTGACACTCCCCTAGAATATTCTGAATAAAGGGAATGATATTGTGATTTACACCACTTCCTGCCTAACGTGTAAGTCAGGTCAGCCGTCATATGTGATTCTAACAAACAAACAATTCCCGGTAAATATTTTCTAACATAATCAAACACCGCTGTCCTCTTGTGTCGCTCCCTTACTCCTCTCACATTCCATACCAAAATGTTAGTGTTATTAATTATCTTAGCCTTTTATCCTTACCCCCGCATACATAAATATAATAAAAAAAAAAAATAAAAATAAAAAAAAACCCCTCCCCTGGCAGGCCAACCCCCCCCCCAACCCCCCACCCCACAAGTGACTCGATTTGGAACCCAAACCTGAGTCTCTCTACTGAGCTAACCAGCTATAACCCCTGTACAAATCATTTTAACCCTTTGTTGTCCATCCAACTAGTTGCGTCAGCCGGAGTTAAAAAAAAACAAGTACGTTCCTGATACTCAATCCGGAGGCGAGCTGGAAATAGCAAGGCATATTTCAAACCATTCACCGCTAATCTCTTTTTGACCTGAGTGAAAGTAGCTCTACTTTTTTGAGTTTCTAATGCAAAGTCCTGATAAATAGAGATTTTTTGGCCATTAAATCTGAGATCCCCAACCGCCCTATTCTTCCTCAGAATGTTAACTCTATCTTGAAAGCTTAACAGCTTCACTATTATAGGGTGGGGAAGACCCCCCACCAACGGAGGCTTAGAGGGGACTCTATGGGCTCTCTCCACGGAAAAATGACCAGACAAGTTTTCCTGGCCCACAGCCTCCTGTAACCAATTCTGAATGAATAAAACAATGTCTTTCCCCTCTGAGCCTTCAGGGAACCCCATCAATCTCAGATTTGATCTCCTGGACCTGTCCTCCAGGTCCGTGACCTTTATTCTCAGGGCCTTATTCTCATTTCTTATTGCCACTATTTCTTTCTTCATATTGGACATTTCGTCCTCCATAGTACTAATCCGTTGCTCTGCTTCCCCTATTCTTTCTCTGAAGGGACCAATTTCATTTCGTACATGAGAGAGTTCAGTCCCAAGTGCCCCCACTTGTGATACCAGATCCATAATAGAAGAGTCACATTTTTTAATAGCAGACATCAGCTCCGCCAGCCATTCCGGCTGATTAAGAGGGTCCATTTCTAGCGCAGAGCTATTAGGGGACACCGTGGTTTTTCGTTTCTTAGAATCTATATTACTTGCTGCTCCTTTCAACTCCCTCCCTACTTCAGAAGGAACAGTTAAGAAATGGTCCAGTCTAGATGAACTTTTACTTTTTGCTTTTTCCTCCGTCTCGTTTTTTTTCAATTTTGAATGCATCACGTCGGTATTCACAGGGCCTCCACTGCTCCCCTACTGACTATATGAGGTAGCCAGTGAAACCAGAGCCCTCACTCAGGGGGCAAATAATCCGAGGCGAATCCCACACTTAAGAGGCCGAACAAGCTCTCCCCCTTAGATGGCCCTTAATGTCCAGATCCTATGCTACCACCCGAAATCAGAAACTTAGGCCCGACAATCCCTACATAGGTGGATAGATGCGCAGGTGGTTTATGCCCTTTACTGAGAGGGGGGTTTAATCCTTTTGGTCGCCTGCCAGTTACCCTCCTTACCTATTGTAATTCATTAATCACAATAGTTAAACAGTTAGTAGTGGTAGTAGTGTAGATAATATACAGGAGGGGGTAACAGTTAGCTGGACAGTTAGGTGGGGGTTAAACAGGCACAGCCGTTCCTGCTGTTAATGCTGCCATTAGTTAGTTAGTTGAATCCAGGGGACAAAGAGTCTCTCCTGCACTGCAGGTCTCACCCGTACCACTCCTCCGTCTGCAAGTCCCGAACACAGTGGTCAAGTGGCCTCCTCCACCACTCTCATCCTAGGCCAAAACCAGTCTATGGCAGCTCGTTCCCTTCTCGGCCGACTCGCTTCCTCCACCTCCGATTCCGGCCACTGGCCTCCCCTCACTCCACACCACCACCAACCATGCGGTCGCGACTCCTCCTCCTCCTCTCGTCTGGCCTCGCGAGATCACGCCCGGGGAGTCGATGGAGCCCGCGGCCCAGCCTCACCGACACTCCACAAGGCCTCCCCGCGTCCCCGCGTCACCCGGCAGGATCACACCAACCGCCTCAACACCACCCGGTCCAGCCTTGCGCTTCACCCAGCCGCCCAGCATGGACTCTCACAGAGGGCTCCGGTAAGTCAGGATTCTCCAGGGGACTAAGCTGGCCGGGTGCGTACTAGCCACGCCCCATGCTCCTCCTCCAGTGCCGACGTTCCTCAAACACCTTATGACGCAATTCAGATGGAACAAACAATTTCCCACAGGGGCAAGACTCCGGTGCATCTCCCTGGGCCTCTAACACCTTAGCCTCCAGATCAGGGTAAAGAGCGGATATCACCACCCCTTCTGACAAAATAGGACTCGGATATTCAAAGTCACCACCTCCGGGTAAACTACGTGACAAGGCATCCGCCTTGACATTCTTAATCCCAGGGCGATACGTGACAATAAAATTGAATCTGGTGAAGACCAAAGACCATCTGGCCTGCCTCGGGTTAAGTCGTTTAGCTGACTCCAGGTAAGCCAGATTCTTTTGATCAGTGAATGCCGTGATACGGTGAATCGCCCCTTCCAACCAATGATGACATTCCTCAAAAGCCAACTTAATGGCCAGTAACTCTCTGTTACCCACTTCGTAATTTCTCCCCGCAGCAGAGAGTTTTTTCGAAAAAAAAAGCACATGGGCGCCATTTACCTGGTGACGGACCCTGTGACAAAACTGCTCCTACCCCCACCTCGGATGTGTCAACCTCCACAAAGAAAGGTTGTGACACATCTAGCTGCACCAAAATAGGGACAGAAGAGAAGCCTCTTTCACAGCAGAAAAGGCTCGCAATGCTGCATCAGACCACACTAAGAAATCCGTCCCATTCTTAGTCATGTCAGTTAAGGGTTTAACTATTGTCGAATAGTTCTTCATAAATTTTCGGTAATAGTTAGTGAACCCCAAAAACCGCATAAGAGCCTTCAAATTTTCAGGTCGATCCCAGTCCAAAACAGCACGGACTTTCTCTGGATCCATATGAAAACTTGAAGATGACAGCAGGTATCCTAAGAATTGCACCTCGTGTACAGCAAAGACACATTTCTCTAATTTTGAGTACAATTTGTTGTCTCTTAAGATCTGCAACACCTGTCTAACGTGATCCTGATGTGTCACCATATCCGGAGAATAAATTAGTATGTCATCCAAATACATGACTACAAACTTCCCCACAAGGTGATGAAAAATGTCATTAACAAAATGCTGGAAGACAGCAGGAGCATTGATCAACCCAAAAGGCATGACCAGGTTCTCAAAGTGGCCCTCAGGAGTATTAAAAGCCATCTTCCATTCATCCCCTTCTTTGATCCTGACCAGATTATATGCCCCCCTTAAGTCCAATTGGGAGAACACCTTGGCATCAAAAATCTGGTTAAACAAATCAGGAATCAACGGAAGGGGGTAAGGATCACGGACAGTAATCCAATTGAGTTTACGGAAATCTAGACATGGCCTAAGAGATCCGTCCTTTTTCTTTACAAAGGAAAACCCTGCTGCCACTGAAGATTTGGAAGGTCTTATGTGTCCTTTAGCCAAACAATCAGCAATATATTCTTTCATGGCTGTTCTCTCAGGTCCAGAAAGGTTATACAGCCTAGATTTGGGCAATTTTGCTCCGGGGATAAGATTGATATGACAATCGTATTCCCGGTGAGGGGGTAAATCCTGACATCCACCTTCAGAAAATACATCAGAGAAATCAGATATAAAAGAGGGAAGTGTCTTAGTGGTTAAAGCAGAAAAAGATGTATTAAGACAATTGTCAACGCAAAAATCACCTCAATCAAGAATCTGTCTAGTATGCCAATCGATGGTTGGATTGTGTTTGCTTAACCACGGTAAACCCAGTACGATAGGAGCAGGAAGACCTTCCAACACAAAACACGAAATTAGTTCCTGATAAAATTCACCCACTCTTAATCTGATATCATGCACTATCTGAGACAAACACTTCTGAGATAGGGGTGCAGAATCAATAGCAAACACAGAAATCTTCTTCTCCAATGCACTCGGAGACAATCCATGCATATGGACAAACTGAGCATTAATCAGTTTCCCCCCTGCCCCGCTGTCGATAAACACCTCAATTCTCACAACCTTTGACTCTCGCGCCACCTCGGCAGTCAGGAGAAAACGGGTACTACAAGATGAAGACAAATGCACATTTTCTGTCTCTCCACCCACCACTCCAAGAGTGAGATGAGAATTTAATACCTCCTTTCCTTTTTTCTCTTTTAGAGACTGAATGCATGGACATGCATAGATAAAGTGTCCTTTCTGTCCACAGAAAAAACACACTCCCTTTTTATTCCCAGAATGCTTAAAGGTGGAAGCAGGAGTAGCTCCCCCTAGCTGCATGAGTTCGTCCCCAGACATCAACCCAGGGGTATCCTCACCCAAAGTGTCATAGGAAGAAAATACACTATGTGATCGTACGTCCTGAGAGCGGGGGCCCCTAGATCTCTCTCTCAGGCATCTATCCATGCGTAAAGCAAGAGTCATAGCAGCTTCCAAAGACACCGGAGTTTCAAGAAAGGCCAAAGAGTCCTTCAGCCTTTCAGCTAATCCTTGAGAAAACTGACTACGGAGGGCTGGATTGTTCCATTCAGTATCCGTAGCCCACCTTCGAAATTCAGAGCAATAGATTTCAACAGAGCGCTCTCCCTGACGGAGGTCACGTAGCTTGGTCTCGGCCACGGAGATGCGATCCGGGTCATCATAGATAAGCCCCAATGCCTTGAAAAACTCATCTACCGACTGAAGAGACTGCGATCCGGTCGGTAGAGAAAAGGCCCATGACTGTGCATCCCCCTTGAGCAACGAGATTACACCAACTCTTTGTTCCTCATTACCAGAAGAATGTGGACGCAGCCTCAAGTACAATTTTCACACCTCCCTGAATAGAATAAAGTTATCATGTCCCCAGAGAATCTGTCCCGGAGAGCGACTTTAGGCTCCAGACAGGCCTGGCAACCACCACCCCAGGACCAACAGCCTGTGGTTTCTGAATCTGGGTGCGGAGATCAGCCACCTCCAAGTAGAGACCCTGTAGCTGTTCAGTTAGTGCAGTAATTGGGTCCATGTCTGCACTAAAATAAACAAAAAATGACGGTTTATGGCAGTTTCTAATGTCACGCTCTGGTGTGGAGGGAAAAACCACACCAAGTGTAGGAGGTAAGGGGATGAGGTCAGGAAACAAGTAAAGGGAAAAGGTCACCTCCTGCAGGAAACTCTGACACCAATCCTGACTGACTTACAGTATGAACAGGCCTCAAAGGTAGGTGAGTTCATACACAGGAACCTAAACCAAACTGACCCTAAAGGACCCTGCAACTATTGACAGGGCTGAGTCTACTCGTTCCTCCAAAAGGAAGGATGAACAGGAGTTTCCCAAAGGCCAAATAACACAACAGGGAAAAGCAGGGTTAAAAAAAGGGAAAGTGGACACTTATCTTTAAAAAGAAATGGAAGCAACCGAATCTCAGGAGAGAACCACAACAATCCACCAGAATGTCCACATAAACTATAAACCGCAAGTAACTGTGGTAGAAGCAGGAATAAAAAGGGGAAGGACAATTACCACACCCTCAACAGCTGAGGGGAAGGGGTGTGGTAAACAGCAACAACACAAAAAGGAAAACAAGTCAGATTATGTCACATGTGCAAGCCTAGATGACTTTCTGCAACCTGTTGCAGGAATGACCGTGACAGGTAAGGACTTCCGGCTGCAGCGGTTCTGGCAAGGTTGCATCCAGCGAAGTAGCCCCAGCTTCCCTGGCTGCTGCTGGCTTCATCTTCCACGGCAGCTGGTATTGGTGGATGACCGTGGAAGGTAAACGATGTTGTCGTCAGCTGACCAAGCTGAAAGGACTGTGGTGGTGGTGGTGCTGGCAGTCAAGGAATCAGGGGCTTCGGCTGTGGCTGTGGCTTTTCCCTGAACCGGAGGACGCCATCTGGGGACTCCTGAAGGCAGTGAAAGCATCCTGGACCTGGTGGTTCATTCGGCCACACTTCAGGTTCTATTGTAGGTACCAGTGGCTTTGAAAGGAGGGTAACCCCAGTCGCAAAGGGGCCTTTCAGGGACACCATGCAGAATCTCCCGGCCTAGGGTGGTCCAGTACCTGGATGACCCAGTCCTCCACGGTGTTTTTATAGTCCCAGAGGGTCTGTGCATGGACCATCACCGATGGTGGCACAATCTGGTTCTGCCTTATGGAAGATGTTGTCATGGATCTCCTCCTGGGTGGCAAAGTGGACGCTCCAGCCGCCTCCGCCGCACGAGCCACAGCAGACGCTCCAGCCGCACCAGCCACAGCAGACGCACCAGCCACCCGATGACGAAGAACCTCCTCACGAGGCGCAGCTAACTCCGCAGGCAGTAAGGAGAATAAGGGAACTGTCAGTGGTTTACTCGCCTTCAGTTCAGAGCGTGACACCCTGATGTGTGGAGTGGGCGGTGGTTCAGGGAACTCGACCCCAAAGGCCATCTGGTTCCAGTTGGGACGCAGCTCTTTAGCCATGCTTGCTACTAGCTCAGTGTCCAGCGCTGGTCTAAACTGGTTCAGAAGAGAGTGGAGTACCGAGGGAGGAGTCTTCAATCCCTATAAGTGCAAATAGTTAGATCCCGGTGGGCCGGGCTGGTTTTTTCCAGTTCTGAGGGGGGAGTATCTTCACTTTCCCACTCTTGCGGGGGTGTATCGTCATTTTCCTGCCTCACGCAGAATGCGTACGTTTCGTATGTTTCATACGTATCTTTAGCGTTCAAAATTTTGTGAAGATTTACGAATAATACAAAGCGAATCCAAAAACATGCGGATTCGCTTCGGAGGAGAAAATTTCCAAGATTCGATACGAATCTACAAAGCGGCGAATAGATTCGCTCATCTCTACTCTTATTGTCTATTAAAGAAAATAATTCAAATGGGGACTATGGACAATGGAACCCTACTTAATAAACTATGTGGGTATATGTCATTGTATTAGCAATACCCTGTTTAATAAATGGGGGATTAGAAGGGAGGGGAGAGGGATTTGAAGTGGGGGAATGACCTTTCTTTGTTATTAGGTCCATTATGATATTATACGATCTTTTATTGACATGCAAAAACTTATATAAAAGCTGTAAAGGAAAAGCCCTCATTTAATCCATTAGGATTTAAGGATTTAAGCCTATATATCCATTTGAGCGTTTCTTCAGGGAGGAACAAAAATACCAAACTTCAAAATAGCTAAATTTAGTCAACTAAGAGATGTTATAAGTATAACTAACTGGGACAAAGTACTCAAAAATAAAAATACAGCCACAAAATGGGATATTTTTAAAAGCATCCTAATATCTAATTGTGAGAGGTACATACCTTATGGGAATAAAAGGGTAAGGAACAAGAAAAAAACAATGTGGATAAATAGAACTGTAAAAAAAGCAATAAATGACAAAAAGAAAGCATTTAAATCACTAAAACAGGAGGGTGGCGAGGAAGCATTGAAAAACTATAAGGAAAAAAATAGAATATGTAAAAGACAAATAAAAACAGCCAAACTAGAGACCTAGAGATTAATAGCCAAAGAGAGTAAAACTAGCCCTAAAATGTTCTTTAATTATATAAATGGTAAAAAGTATAAACCTGAAGGTGTCGGCCCCTTACAGAGTAATGAGGGGGGAGTCGCAGAGAGTGATGAGGAGAAAGCAAAGCTACTAAATATCTTTTTCTCCACTGTATTCACTGAGGAAAATAAACTGTCAGATGAAATGCAGAATATAAAAGTAAATTCCCCTTTAAAAGTGCCCTGTCTGACCCAGGAAGAAGTACAGCGAAATCTTAAAAAGATTAAAATAGACAAATCGCCAGGACCAGATGGCATACACCCCCGTATCCTAAGAGAATTAAGTAATGTCATTGCCAGACCCTTATTTCTGATATTTAAGGACTCTCTACTGACAGGGAGTGTTCCACAGGATTGGTGCCAATATTCAAAAAGGGTCCAAAAACAGAGCCCGGGAACTATAGGCCGGTAAGTTTAACATCTGTCGTGGGTAAACTGTTTGAGGGTTTTCTAAGAAATGCTATCTTGGAGTACCTCAATGAAAATAAGCAAATAAGTCCATATCAGCATGGTTTCATGAGGGATCGGTCATGTCAAACCAATTTAATCAGTTTCTATGAGGAGGAAAGTTCTAGACTTGACCGCAGCGAATCAATGGATGTCGTATTTCTGGACTTCTCCAAAGTATTTGCCACGGTACCACATAAAAGGTTAGTATATAAAATGAGAATGCTTGGACTGGGAGAAAATATCTGTCTGTGGGTAAGTAACTGGCTCAGTCATAGAAAACAGAGGGTGGTTATTGACGGCACATACTCAGATTGGGTCACTGTCACTAGTGGGGTACCACAGGGGTCAGTTTTGGGCCCTATTCTCTTCAATATATTTATTAATGATCTTGTAGAAGGCTTGCACAGTAAAATATCAATTTTTGCAGATGACACTAAACTGTGTAAAGTAATTAACACAGAAGAGGACAGTGCACTGCTACAGATGGATCTGGATAGACTGGAGGCTTGGGCAGAGAAGTGGCAGATGAGGTTTAACACTGACAAATGTAAGGTTATGCATATGGGAAGGAATAATGCAAGTGACCAGTACATACTGAATGGTAAAACATTGGATAACTCTGACATGGAAAAGGACCTAGGAATTTTAGTGAACAGCAAACTAAGCTGTAGAAGCCAGTGCCAGACAGCTGCTGCCAAGGCCAATAAGATAATGGGTTGCATCAATAGGGGCATAGATGCCCGTGATGAGAACATAGTCCTGCCACTTTACAAATCACTAGTCAGAACACACATGGAGTACTGTACACAGTTCTGGGCTCCTGTGAACAAGGCAGACATAGCAGAGCTGGAGAGGGTTCAGAGGAGGGCAACTAAAGTCATAACTGGAATGGGTGGACTACAGTACCCAGAAAGATTATCAAAATTAGGGTTATTCACTTTAGAAAAAAGATGACTGAGGGGAGATCTAATAACTATGTATAAATATATCAAGGGTCAGTACAGAGATTTCTCCCATGATCTATTTATCTTCAGGACTGTGACCGTGATGAGGGGACATCCTCTGTGCCTGGGGGAAAGAAGGTTTGTACACAAACATAGAAGAGGATTCTTTACGGTAAGAGCAATGAGACTATGGAACTCTCTGCCTGAGGAGGTGGTGATGGTAAGTTCACTAAAAGAGTTCAAGATGGGCCTGTATGAATTTCTGGAGGGTAACAATATTACAGGTTATAGTTACTAGAGATGGGTCGTTGATCCAGGGAGTTATTCTGATTACCTGATTGGAGTCGGGAAGGAATCTTTTCCCCTAAAGTGGGGAAATTGGCTTCTACCTCACAGGGTTTTTTTGCCTTCCTTTGGATCAACTTGTAGGAAAACAGGCCGGACTGGATGGACAGATGTCTTTTTTCCGCCTTATAAACTATGTTACTATGTTACTATGTTACTATGTTACATAACAGCAGGCGATCCAAATTTCCACTTCTTGGGCCTAAGGTAATTTTCGAGATGCCCCAAATCTTCAAAACCTCTGAATTTCCATTAAGTGCATTGGTTATGTACAGTGGTGTATCCTTTTTAGTATTTATGGAACTTAAGTGTCCAGATATCATCCTCCTAAATTCCTGTATCGTTTTTCCAACGTATAATTTAGGGCACGTACAAGATGCTATATATACGATCCCTGTGCTACGGCAATTAAATAATTTCCGAATAGTATATTCATGATTATCCACTGGATTCCTGAATTTTTATAATTTTGGGGAGGTATTTACAAAAAGAACACTGCCCTGGAAATGAGCCCTTCACATTGGATTTAAGCCAGGATGTATCAGTATGTTGCGTGGAGAGATAGCTGTGCACTAGTTTATCCCTTAGATTTCGACCCCTTCTGTACGTAATACTAGGTGAGGGTGTCAGGACTGATTTTAAATCTGGATCACTTGTTAAGATTCTTCAGTGTCTCTGGAGGATGTTTTTCACCCTCACGTATTGATTATCAAAGGTTCAGATACAACGTATAACCTTATCACCATTTTCCTTGTTTTTAGGTATCAACACCTATCCTCATGTTTTTGATTCTTCACTCTGTTGTATGACTTTTTCAGAGTTTTTGAGGGATATCCTCTAGTTTGGAAGTGTTTGCATAACTCTCCAGCTTCTTTTTTCAAATGCCTCTTCCATACTACAATTTCTTTTAGCTCTCAGGTACTGTCCCACCGGAATTCCACTTTTTAGTGGGACAGGGTGCCAGCTGGACCAATCTAAAAAGTTATTGGTAGATTTCGGCTTGCGGTAGATTTCTGTCTCCAGGTTCCCATCAGGGCCCTTTCGAATATGTAAATCCAAAAAGCATATCTCATCTGGATGGATTTCAAAGGTGAAATGCATCCCTATCCTGTTATTATTTAGTACCTCCACAAATTTCTGCTGCCCCCTTCCCAAAACAGCAGGACGTCGTCAATAAAGCGTCCCCAAAAGGTGATAAAGTTGGTGAATCGTGATAACGTATCCGTAAAAACAATCTTGTCCTCCCACCACCCTAGAAAGAGGTTTGCAAAGGTTGGTGCGCATGGTATCCCCATCGCGGTCCCATTGATTTGTTTATAGAATTTTCCATTCCAAAGAAAGAAATAAGTATAAGTATAAACTCTAAAAGGTCCAAAGTGAATTGATTGTGTTTTTGAAAAATTATACTTTTTGTGTCCAAGTAATATTTTACTGCTTGCAACCCTAACGTGTGATCTATACTACTATAAAGAGCTTCTACATCTAGACTTGCTAAGAATTACATTTAATTTAATTAAGCCAGTACCTCATCTCACTCAGTTTAGGTGCTCTCCATAAGGATATAAAACATTCCCAAAATCCTGACCTAGACCTTTCACCCAGTTTAGCCACGACTCTCTGCTGTGCACTGACAAGGGGCTATCAACCCAAAAACAGCTCTCTGCAGAAAAGGTGCAGGCTTAATAGTATTCCCCATATTCATGTGTAGTTATTGTTGTAGCACAGATGTCACCTCTCCTAGAGTTTAACCTAGAGCTTTAAATGTGTTTCAGGCCTGAAAAAATGGAGAATTAAAGAGTAATTCAGTAATATTGTAGTTAACATGTATCATGTAAAAAAACAAAATTTCTGTTTTTACATACAGTTTTTATTATCAGATTTATTTTTACCTCTTGTAGTAAGTCTAATTTTGGGTTGATACTGGACATTTGTATGCCTCCAATTTTATATAGAGGTTTTTATGCCATGGATTCTGGAGTAGAGATGAGCGAACATGCTCGTCCGAGCCTGGTGCTCGTTCGAGCATTAGTAAAGTGAATAAATCCAGTACACTTTAGGATATTTTTAGATTCGTTGTTTATTTGTAGTGCGGCCCAACACCATAAGTGTAATGTGACGTTTCGGCCCCTCAGGCCTTTATCAAACTATGGCACAAAACACAGCAAAAGGGTATAAGTTACATGTCCAGGGAGTGTGACAGTAAATCGCTTTGATCATATTAACAAATAGGTGCAAAGAGTATTTGTAAAATTTGAGAAATAGTATAACATATTGCAGATATTGCTATTATAGAAAATTGATAAAGCCTGTGATCCTATATATACATCTATATGCTGAGACATGATATTTTGGATATATATCACACTTTTCTATAGCGTATCTGACACATCATATGTTAAGAAAAATAGTCATTTTCATAGTATATAATATTATATATAGTTCTATATGCACCACTGTGTATAAGATATTTACATATATACATATGTACATAGAGGGTGAGTTCCATAGAGCAGTATAAACAGAATTCCATAGGTTAGTATAAACAGAATTGAGACCATGAGTACGGGCATATTTTCACAATAGGAGAGTCTAATGACTTAGAATTACCTAGGAGGTGATCTAATATTACTATGAGCCATAGAATCAACCTTTACTAATTACCTGGTGCCGCTTGGAGTAGTAGAACTGTCGCTGTATATGGGCGTTTGTAGAAACGGGCAATGTAATCCCTGTGAGACGCGCCTCGTGTGTTTCGGCGCGATATTGCTTTTAAAAGGGGCGCGCTCTGGGAGGGAGGGAGGAGCGAGTCTTCCTGTGCTGTTTGCTCAGACCTCCGTGCAGGGGAGCCTGCTAGTGAGCTCTCCGAGGTGCTGAACTCCTGTCTCATTCCCTGTTGGTTGCAGGGGCAGTGGCATCGTATTCTTAATGTGAGAGGATGTATTTACGAAGCTCTAATTAGTCTGTGTGTCTTACCTGTATTGGGGCACGATCTTATAGGCACATTTATCTAAATCCGTAAGGGATAAACAAAGTTGACACTGGGAATTAAGTCAATCATATGAAAAAGTGTGAAAAAATGTGAAAAAAAGGATACATTGTTGCAGTTATGGACTAACGATGTCTAGTTGATCTAGAGGAAATAAGAATAAAAATAAAGGAAGTTAGATCCGTACAACCTATATAACATTTACATAGTGATTATACAGTGATGTTCAGGGTATTCTGGTTATAAATGATCCTGTCCTAATGTCAAGTATAATATATCAGGTGAAGCTATGAATTTCATATTCCCTATTCATGCCATAGGGTTCCAGGCTATTGAGTCTGTGAATCCAGTAAGCCTCACGTGTCATTAGTTTCTTGATTCTGTCTCCACCCCTCCTTGACGGCATCACTTGTTCTATTACCTGAAACTTTAGTTGAGATAGGTTATGTCCTGCTGTGTGAAAGTGAAGTGGTACGGGGAGTAACAGATTTTTCTTGCGTATATTTGATTTGTGTTGACTTATCCGGTCTTTTATTCTTTGTGTGGTCTCACCTACATATATCTTTCCGCAGGGGCATTTAAGTAGGTAGATGACAAAGTTGGTGTCACATGTGTAGTATCCTTTAATTGGGAACTTTTTTCCAGATCTGGGATGGTAAAAATCAGTACCTTTTAATACATTTGTGCATTGTGCACAATGTATACATGGAAATGTGCCACTCTTAGGTGTTCCTAGAAATATTTGTCTGGGAAGATGCTTTGTTGTACCAATGTCTGCCCTAACTAATAGGTCCCTCAAGTTGGTGGGTCTGCGGGTACATACTAGGATAGGGTTCTGAAATTCCATAACCTGTGGGTATGCCTTTTGTAGGAGGGGCCAGTGGTTGCGAATGCTGTTTATTATTTTTTTGGCTGTTGGGTGGAAAGTGTGAACAAAGGGAATCCGAATTTGTTTATCAGAGTTTTTTGATTTGGTACTATAATTGCAGGTTTGTAATAAACGTGGTGGATAACCCCTTTCCAGGAAACGATCTCTCATCTCCTGTAATCTCAGTTCCCTTGTGGAATTTGCTTTAACAATGCGCTGTATGCGTGCAAATTGGGAATTGGGAAGTGCCCTTTTGGTGTTTGGAGAATGAAAGCTGTTGTAATGTAGTAGATTGTTACGATCTGTAGGTTTTCTGAACAGATCTGTCGTGATGATACCTGATGGATCTTTCTTCACTATGGTGTCTAGGAAGCTGATGGTGTTGGCGTCATAGTGCATGGTAAAGTGAAGCTCAGAGTATCTGGAGTTGAGGTGTGCGTGGAATTCAAGCAAAGGGTCTAATGGGCCCTCCCATATGCAAAATATATCATCTATATAGCGTTTCCAATGCTTAACATGAGTACTGAACAGTATATTGGGATAGACATGTGTCTCCTCAAAATCTGACATGTAGGCATTTGCATAAGGAGGCGCCACATTAGACCCCATTGCGGTCCCTTGTCTCTGTAGGAAGAAGTCATCTTGGAAGAGAAAGTAATTGTTACAAAGAATTAGGTGTAGCAAATCCATACAGAACGAGATCGTCTGAGGATGTATGTTGTTATGTACCAGTAAGTTATGTACGGCTGTCAGACCCTTCTCATGTTGAATTGACGTGTACAAGCTTGTGACGTCCCAAGTTACAAAAATTGTATCTTTGGGTAGTGATGGTATGTCATCAAGCAATTTAAGCACCTGCATATACAATGGCCAGTGGAGTCTTTTCATTCCAGGATGAAGAGGTTTCCTTGTTGCTATCACAGGTTAACATCTCGGGTGAGTTCCTACAGACTCCTACCTCTGAGATCAAAACAAGAGATCTTGAACGAGAATCCCGGAGACTATTGAACCAAGAATTACACTATGTCACCTTAGCAGAATACCTAAAGGTAAAAAGAATCCCCAGGGGACTCCGTATTCGGAACAAACCTACCTTCTTTAAAGAGGATCCATCATTCTGTGAAAAATTTGAGCAGATTCTCAACAAATGCTCTTTTGACCTGATGGCCCTGACAGTAACATATCTGAAGGAATCGATAAACAAAATCAAGGAAGAAGTATCCAGCATTGAGGATCAACTGAAAGCCATCCTTCCGGGAGAAGACCTGAACTCCCTGAAAGAAAAGATCAAGACGACATTATCACAATACAAAAAGGATGTGGAAACTACCAAACGTCAAAAATTCTTACGGGATGCAGAAGATTATAGACTCAACAGGGTCTACAAATGGCCAGAAGGTACCAATGGACGCCCCTTTTCCTCTAAACGACGCTCTGTATCAGCAGATTCATCCCAATCATCCTCAGACAATGAAAACCGCTATCATAGGGATCCACGTTCTAACAGAGGAAGAAGGGGACAAAGAGGCGGACCACCCATCACTCCGACAACTACCAGAAATACATCACAGATAACAACACGATCACAGGTGAACTCCCTAGTCGTGAACATCTCATCGTACACCCTTGGACCGGCTGAACTGTCTCTATTGGAAAAAGGATTTTCCTTTTGTCCATCCAAACAGTTGGATACTTTCCAACTGGATTTAGACCTACAAAGACTCTTCAGAAGTATCAGATTAAAGATTCATTTTTCAATGAACCCGGTCTTTACCACTACCACCACACCAGGGACACCTGGAGCTATGATATCAATTAAAAATTTGGGTCTGCGTAACAAAAGCAGTTTTATGCCCCCAAAGACTAGTCCTCCTATGGAAACATTCATAGACCTAGTCCAAAAAGACGCCAACAAATTCAGAAAAGAGATAGAGGGTGGCAAATATAAATTCCCACATAACCTTAACAACACTGAAAGACAATCACTTTCCTCACTTTGCAGAAGGAAAGACATTGTCTTAAAACCAGCAGACAAAGGAGGGGCAATTGTCGTGATGGACAAAGAGAAATATATTGCCGAGATACAACGTCAATTAAATGACACTACTATATATTCTAAATTGACAAAAGATCCTACACAAGACATATCTGATCGTATCTCCAAACTACTGTCACATTACCACCAATCAAACACAATAGATGAAGCAACAGTAACCTATCTCACAAAAAATCATCCGATCATTCCTGTTTTTTATATACTACCTAAAATTCATAAAGATCTTAACAACCCCCCAGGAAGACCAATTGTAGCATCCACAGAATCTATTCTAGCCCCACTTGCAATATTACTAGAAAAGATCCTAACCCCCTTGGTCAAAAAAACAAGATCCTTCTTGCTGGATACTTCTACTTTCCTTAAATTGCTTGATGACATACCATCACTACCCAAAGATACAATTTTTGTAACTTGGGACGTCACAAGCTTGTACACGTCAATTCAACATGAGAAGGGTCTGACAGCCGTACATAACTTACTGGTACAGAACAACATGCATCCTCAGACGATCTCGTTCTGTATAGATTTGCTACACCTAATTCTTTGTAACAATTACTTTCTCTTCCAAGATGACTTCTTCCTACAGAGACAAGGGACCGCAATGGGGTCTAATGTGGCGCCTCCTTATGCAAATGCCTATATGTCAGATTTTGAGGAGACACATGTCTATCCCAATATACTGTTCAGTACTCATGTTAAGCATTGGAAACGCTATATAGATGATATATTTTGCATATGGGAGGGCCCATTAGACCCTTTGCTTGAATTCCACGCACACCTCAACTCCAGATACTCTGAGCTACGCTCACCATGCACTATGACGCCAACACCATCAGCTTCCTAGACACCATAGTGAAGAAAGATCCATCAGGTAGCATCACCACAGATCTGTTCAGAAAACCTACAGATCGTAACAATCTACTACATTACAACAGCTTTCATTCTCCAAACACCAAAAGGGCACTTCCCAATTCCCAATTTGCACGCATACAGCGCATTGTTAAAGCAAATTCCACAAGGGAACTGAGATTACAGGAGATGAGGGATCGTTTCCTGGAAAGGGGTTATCCACCACGTTTACTACAAACCTGCAATTATAATACCAAATCAAAAAACTCTGATAAACAAATTCGGATTCCCTTTGTTCACACTTTCCACCCAACAGCCAAAAAAATAATAAACAGCATTCGCAACCACTGGCCCCTCCTACAAAAGGCATACCCACAGGTTATGGAATTTCAGAACCCTATCCTAGTATGTACCCGCAGACCCACCAACTTGAGGGACCTATTAGTTAGGGCAGACATTGGTACAACAAAGCATCTTCCCAGACAAATATTTCTAGGAACACCTAAGAGTGGCACATTTCCATGTATACATTGTGCACAATGCACAAATGTATTAAAAGGTACTGATTTTTACCATCCCAGATCTGGAAAAAAGTTCCCAATTAAAGGATACTACACATGTGACACCAACTTTGTCATCTACCTACTTAAATGCCCCTGCGGAAAGATATATGTAGGTGAGACCACACAAAGAATAAAAGATCGGATGAGTCAACACAAATCAAATATACGCAAGAAAAATCTGTTACTCCCCGTACCACTTCACTTTCACACAGCAGGACATAACCTATCTCAACTAAAATTTCAGGTAATAGAACAAGTGATGCCGTCAAGGAGGGGTGGAGACAGAATCAAGAAACTAATGACACGTGAGGCTTACTGGATTCACAGACTCAATAGCCTGGAACCCTATGGCATGAATAGGGAATATGAAATTCATAGCTTCACCTGATATATTATACTTGACATTAGGACAGGATCATTTATAACCAGAATACCCTGAACATCACTGTATAATCACTATGTAAATGTTATATAGGTTGTACGGATCTAACTTCCTTTATTTTTATTCTTATTTCCTCTAGATCAACTAGACATCGTTAGTCCATAACTGCAACAATGTATCCTTTTAATTTTCACATTTTTTCACACTTTTTCATATGATTGACTTAATTCCCAGTGTCAACTTTGTTTATCCCTTACGGATTTAGATAAATGTGCCTATAAGATCGTGCCCCAAATACAGGTAAGACACACAGACTAATTAGAGCTTCGTAAATACATCCTCTCACATTAAGAATACGATGCCACTGCCCCTGCAACCAACAGGGAATGAGACAGGAGTTCAGCACCTCGGAGAGCTCACTAGCAGGCTCCCCTGCACGGAGGTCTGAGCAAACAGCACAGGAAGACTCGCCCTCCCTCCCTCCCAGAGCGCGCCCCTTTTAAAAGCAATATCGCGCCGAAACACACGAGGCGCGTCTCACAGGGATTACATTGCCCGTTTCTACAAACGCCCATATACAGCGACAGTTCTACTACTCCAAGCGGCACCAGGTAATTAGTAAAGGTTGATTCTATGGCTCATAGTAATATTAGATCACCTCCTAGGTAATTCTAAGTCATTAGACTCTCCTATTGTGAAAATATGCCCGTACTCATGGTCTCAATTCTGTTTATACTAACCTATGGAATTCTGTTTATACTGCTCTATGGAACTCACCCTCTATGTACATATGTATATATGTAAATATCTTATACACAGTGGTGCATATAGAACTATATATAATATTATATACTATGAAATGACTATTTTTCTTAACATATGATGTGTCAGATACGCTATAGAAAAGTGTGATATATATCCAAAATATCATGTCTCAGCATATAGATGTATATATAGGATCACAGGCTTTATCAATTTTCTATAATAGCAATATCTGCAATATGTTATACTATTTCTCAAATTTTACAAATACTCTTTGCACCTATTTGTTAATATGATCAAAGCGATTTACTGTCACACTCCCTGGACATGTAACTTATACCCTTTTGCTGTGTTTTGTGCCATAGTTTGATAAAGGCCTGAGGGGCCGAAACGTCACATTACACTTATGGTGTTGGGCCGCACTACAAATAAACAACGAATCTAAAAATATCCTAAAGTGTACTGGATTTATTCACTTTATCAAGAACGGGGTAGGAACCCGAAATCCAGCAAGATTTGGCAGAGTGCCACAAAGTCATATTGATACGTTCGAGCATTAGGGTATTCATACATGCTCGATACTCGGACGAGCATCTCGCGATACTAGAGGAAATGGCATCTTCCTCTTTCTGCATGTTAGGCGCCTTTTTCTCAGCCAATCAACATGCAGGAGAGTCTTTGGTACTTCCTAACATCACGTGGAACCCCTACAAGTCGATAGCAGGGATTGGCTGGCCAGATCAGATGACCTGGAAATATAAGAATCTGGTCCCGCGTTGCTCACCTCAGACGCCGCCTGGATGAGATTAGGGATAGAGATGCTGTCTGTCAGGGAGAGTGTTAGGGCCTCAATTTAGATTTTGGTTAGGCAGGAATCATCCTCAAAGAACCCAACAGCCCTTCTAAGGGCTACAAGCACCTTTTTTTTTGTCTCCTCCTGGCTGCTGGCTGGGACTTGTAGTGCAGCTACCACCATCTTGGCTGCACACTGTGCACAGCCACTGGTGGCAGAAAGGGGACAGCACGTGGTCCACACAGACCCCAAAGAAATTGCTCAAAGTCCTCTCAGTACTCATTTTTGCTGCTGCTGTACCTTGGCTTGCTGAGATCTGTAGTGCAGTCTAGGGAATACGTTTTTTCTCTCAGTTATATATACTACAGTGCAGTAAACAATTCTGTAGTGTGCTGTACAGTAGCCGCAGTCTAAAGAGTACTTTTTTCTCTCAGTTATATATACTACAGTGCAGTGAACAATTCTGTAGTGTGCTATACAGTAGCCGCATTCTAAACAGTACATGTTTTCTCTCACATATATATATTACAGTGCAGTGAACAATTCTGTAGTTTGCTGTACAGTAGCCGCATTCTAAACAGTACGTATTTTCTCTCAGTTATATATACTACAGTGCAGTGAACAATTCTGTAGTGTGCTGTACATTAGCCGCAGTCTAAAGAGTACGTTTTTTCTCTTAGTTATATATGCTACAGTGCAGTGAACAATCCTATCGTGTGTGGTACAGTAGCCAGAGTCTAGAAAATATGTTTTTTCTCTCAGTTATATATACTACAGTACAGTGAGAAATTATGTTGTGTGCGGTACAGTAGCCACAGTCTAAAGACTACGTTCTTTCTCTCAGTTATATATACTACAGTGCAGTGAAAAATTCTGACGTGTGCGGTACAGTAGCCGAAGTCAAAACACTGCGTTTTTTCTCTCAGTTATATATACTACAGTGCAGTGAAAAATTCTGTCATGTGCGGTACAGTAGCCGCAGTATAAAGACTATGTTTTTTTCTCTTAGTTATATATACTACAGTGAATTGAAAAATTGAGTGGTGTGTGGTACAATAGCCGCAGTCTAAAGACTACATTTTTTTCTCTCGGTTCTATATACTACAGTCCAGTGAAAAATTGAGTGGTGTGCGGTACAATAGCCACAATCTAAAGACTACGTTTTTTTCTCTCAGTTATATATACTACAGTGCAGTGAAAAATTCTGTCGTGTGCGGTACAGTAGCCACAGTGTAAAGACTACGTTTTATCTCAAAGTTATATATACTAAAGTGCAGTGAAAAATTCTGTCGTGTGCGGTACAGTAGCTGCAGTCTAAAGACTATGCTCTTTATTTCAGTTATATATACTACAGTGCAGTGAAAAATTCTGTTGTGTGCGGTACAGTAGTCGCAGTCTAATGACTACGTTTTTTCTCTCAGTTATATATACTACAGTGCAGTGAACAATTCTGTCGTGTGCGGTAAAGTAGCCGAACTCTAGAAAATATGTTTTTTCTCACAGTTTTATATACTACAGTGCAGTGAAAAATTCTGTCGTGTGCGATAAGGTAGCCGCAGTCTAAAAACTACGTTTTTTCTCTCAGTTATATATACTACAGTGCAGTGAAAAATTCTGTTGTGTGCGATACGGTAGCCGCAGTCTAGAAAAAAACGTTTTTTCTCTCAGTTATATATACTACAGTCCAATGAAAAATTAAGTGGTGAGCGGTACAATAGCCACAGTCTAAAGACTACGTTTTTTCTCTCAGTTATATATACTACAGTGCAGTCAAAAATTCTGTCGAGTGCGGTACAGTAGCCACTGTCTAAAGACTACGTTTTTTCTCTCAGTTATATATACTACAGTGCAGTGAAAAATTCTGTAGTGTGCGGTACAGTAGCCGCAGTCTAAAGAGTACGTTTTTTCTCAGTTATATATACTACAGTGCAGTGAAAAATTCTGTTGTGTGCGGTACAGTAGCCGCAGTCAAAAGACTACGTTTTTTCTCTCAGTTATATATACTACAATGCAGTCAACAATTTTGAAGTGTGCGGTACAGTATCTGCAGTCTAAAGAGTACGTTTTTTCTCTCAGTTATATATACTACAGTGCAGTGAACAATTCTGTAGTGTGCTGTACAATAGCCGCAGTCTAAAGAGTAAGTTTTTTCTCTCAGTTATATACACTACAGTGAAGTGAACAATTCTGTAGTGTGCGGTACAGTAGCCTCAGTTTAAAGAGTATGTTTTTTCTCTCAGTTATATATACTACAGTGCAGTGAAAAATTCTGTCGTGTGCGGTACAGTAGCCGCAGTCTAAAGACTACGTTTTTTCTCTCAGTTATATATACTACAGTGCAGTGAACAATTCTGTCGTATGCAGTACAGTAGCCGCATTCTAAACAGTACATTTTTTCTCTCAGTTATATATACTACAGTGCAGTGAACAATTCTGTAGTGTGCTGTACTGTAGCCGGAGTCTAAAGACTAT
>ONZH01003553.1:0-45320 GCA_900303285.1 Rhinella marina | reverse complement strand
CCGCTAGCCCCCCTCCGCATTTTTTTTTTTTTGGTTACAATATTTTGCCTTCACAGCCGTGAAATTATTTTGCAAGAGAACGCACAGTACAGTTGCCAATTATAAGGCCTATATATTTTATAGTTCAAGGTACACAGACGTGTACTAACTTTTCAGACGGTGGGTATAAACACCAGGTATTTAAATAATTTTGCAAGAGAACGCACAGTACAGTTGCCTAGTATAAGGCCTATATATTTTATAGTTCAAGGTACACAGCCGTGTACTAACTTTTCAGACGGTGGGTATAAACACCAGGTATTTAAATAATTTTGCAAGAGAACGCACAGTACAGTTGCCTAGTATAAGGCCTATATATTTTATAGTTCAAGGTACACAGCCGTGTACTAACTTTTCAGACGGTGGGTATAAACACCAGGTATTTAAATAATTTTGCAAGAGAACGCACAGTACAGTTGCCTAGTATAAGGCCTATATATTTTATAGTTCTAGGTACACAGCCGTGTACTAACTTTTCAGACGCTGGGTATAAACACCAGGTATTTAAATAATTTTGCAAGAGAACGCACAGTACAGTTGCCTAGTATAAGGCCTATATATTTTATAGTTCAAGGTACACAGCCGTGTACTAACTTTTCAGACGGTGGGTATAAACACCAGGTATTTAAATAATTTTGCAAGAGAACGCACAGTACAGTTGCCAATTATAAGGCCTATATATTTTATAGTTCAAGGTACACAGCCGTGTACTAACTTTTCAGACGGTGGGTATAAACACCAGGTATTTAAATAATTTTGCAAGAGAACGCACAGTACAGTTTCCTAGTATAAGGCCTATATATTTTATAGTTCAAGGTACACAGCCGTGTACTAACTTTTCAGACGGTGGGTATAAACACCAGGTATTTAAATAATTTTGCAAGAGAACGCACAGTACAGTTGCCAATTATAAGGCCTATATATTTTATAGTTCAAGGTACACAGCCGTGTACTAACTTTTCAGACGGTGGGTATAAACACCAGGTATTTAAATAATTTTGCAAGAGAACGCACAGTACAGTTGCCTAGTATAAGGCATATATATTTTATAGTTCAAGGTACACAGCCGTGTACTAACTTTTCAGACGGTGGGTATAAACACCAGGTATTTAAATAATTTTGCAAGAGAACGTACAGTACAGTTTCCTAGTATAAGGCCTATATATTTTATAGTTCAAGGTACACAGCCGTGTACTAACTTTTCAGACGGTGGGTATAAACACCAGGTATTTAAATAATTTTTCAAGAGAACGCACAGTACAGTTGCCTAGTATAAGGCCTATATATTTTATAGTTCAAGGTACACAGCCGTGTACTAACTTTTCAGACGGTGGGTATAAACACCAGGTATTTAAATAATTTTGCAAGAGAACGCACAGTACAGTTGCCTAGTATAAGGCCTATATATTTTATAGTTCAAGGTACACAGCCGTGTACTAACTTTTCAGACGGTGGGTATAAACACCAGGTATTTAAATAATTTTGCAAGAGAACGCACAGTACAGTTGCCTAGTATAAGGCCTATATATTTTATAGTTCAAGGTACACAGCCGTGTACTAACTTTTCAGACGGTGGGTATAAACACCAGGTATTTAAATAATTTTGCAAGAGAACGCACAGTACAGTTGCCTAGTATAAGGCCTATATATTTTATAGTTCAAGGTACACAGCCGTGTACTAACTTTTCAGATGGTGGGTATAAACACCAGGTATTTAAATAATTTTGCAAGAGAACGCACAGTACAGTTGCCTAGTATAAGGCCTATATATTTTATAGTTCAAGGTACACAGCTATGTACTAACTTTTCAGACGGTGGGTATAAACACCAGGTATTTAAATAATTTTGCAAGAGAACGCACAGTACAGTTGCCAATTATAAGGCCTATATATTTTATAGTTCAAGGTACACAGCCGTGTACTAACTTTTCAGACGGTGGGTATAAACACCAGGTATTTAAATAATTTTGCAAGAGAACGCACAGTACAGTTGCCTAGTATAAGGCCTATATATTTTATAGTTCAAGGTACACAGCCGTGTACTAACTTTTCAGACGGTGGGTATAAACACCAGGTATTTAAATAATTTTGCAAGAGAACGCACAGTACAGTTGCCAATTATAAGGCCTATATATTTTATAGTTCAAGGTACACAGCCGTGTACTAACTGTTCAGACGGTGGGTATTTACACCAGGTATTTAAATTAGTTTGCAAGAGAACGCACTGTACAGTTGCCAATTATAAGGCCTATATATTTTATAGTTCAAGGTACACAGCCGTGTACTAACTTTTCAGACGGTGGGTATAAACACCAGATATTTAAATAATTTTGCAAGAGAACGCACAGTACAGTTGCCTAGTATAAGGCCTATATATTTTATAGTTCAAGGTACACAGCCGTGTACTAACTTTTCAGACGGTGGGTATAAACACCAGGTATTTAAATAATTTTGCAAGAGAACGCACAGTACAGTTGCCAATTATAAGGCCTATATATATTTTATAGTTCAAGGTACACAGCCGTGTACTAACTTTTCAGACGGTGGGTATTAACACCAGGTATTTAAATAATTTTGCAAGAGAACGCACAGTACAGTTGCCAATTATAAGGCCTATATATTTTATAGTTCAAGGTACACAGCCGTGTACTAACTTTTCAGACGGTGGGTATAAACACCAGGTATTTAAATAATTTTGCAAGAGAACGCACAGTACAGTTGCCTAGTATAAGGCCTATATATTTTATAGTTCAAGGTACACAGCCGTGTACTAACTTTTCAGACGGTGGGTATTAACACCAGGTATTTAAATAATTTTGCAAGAGAACGCACAGTACAGTTGCCAATTATAAGGCCTATATATTTTATAGTTCAAGGTACACAGCCGTGTACTAACTGTTCAGACGGTGGGTATTTACACCAGGTATTTAAATTAGTTTGCAAGAGAACGCACTGTACAGTTGCCAATTATAAGGCCTATATATTTTATAGTTCAAGGTACACAGCAGTAGTGCCAAATATAGTTTGGTATGTAGCAGAGCACCTAATACACCACTAATGCCTCTCTCTGTCCCTTCTCCAGCAGCTATCCCTGAATACAGCAGCCGTTCTCTGTAAAGTCTATATTGTAGTAAAGCTATCACTGTACTGCACTATAGTAGCCCTGATAAGGGCTTTTAATCACGCTTCTGCCTGTCCAACAGCTAAAACCTGTCTCTCCCTTCTCCAGCCTCTGTCCCTGACTAAGTTCACGCAGCATATGCGTACGAGCAGGAAGAGCTGAGTTTTTAATATTCGAGGTCACATGGTTTTTCCAGCCAATGCATGTAGACGCCGTTTTCGCGCTGCCAGCGTGCTCAGCGTGCCTGTCATACCCCCCCTGCATGGTGATTGGTGGAAAAAGAGCGCCAGGGAAGGTGGGAGGGGAAACGAATTCTAAGTGCGCCATCGCCGTTATACTCGAACGAAATCGAGTACGCCAAATAGCGTAGTATTCGATCGAATACCAGCTCGATCGAACACTACTCGCTCATCTCTAATAATAATCTTTATTTATATAGTGCCAACGTAATCTGCAGCGCTTTACAATCAGGGGATTCATGTACAAGCATAGTTGAAAATTGCAACAAACAAGTCAACAATTCAAACAAGAGGAATCAGGGCACTGCTTGCAAGAGTTTACAATCTATGAGGAGATATGGGTGAAACAGAAGGTAACAAATGCTAGATTTGTACAATGGTCTGGCCGTCTTAATACAATAGGGGAGTAGATATAAAGCTGCATGAGCCAGTCACCAGCCGATATCTGTAGTGCTTTTGAGTGCATGGGATGATCATGGATAATGATGGATCAGGTTCAGAAGAATGATGCTAAAAGAGGATGGGGGCGGTGAATGGAGAGGAGTTAGATCAGGGGATGCGATAGGGTAGCCTAAAAAGATGCGTTTTCAGGGAGCGCCTAAAACTGTGAATGTTATGAATTAACCTAATTGCTTCGGGTAGGGCATTCCAGAAAACTGGTACAGCTCAGAAAATGTATTGGAGACAGGAGTGAGAGGTTTGGATTATGGTGAATGTTAGTCAGAAGTCATTGGCTGGATGGAGAGCATGGACAGGATGGTAGACAAAAAAGAAGAGAAGGTTGCAGCACTATGGAAACTTTTTTGGTGAGAATGTGCAGTTTAAATTGAATCCTGTACTCAATGGGTAACCAGTGCAATTACTGTTATAGGGTGGATGCATTGGAGTAGCGGTTGGACAGATAGGTGACCCTAGCTGCTGCATTTAGAATAGATTGGAGCAGGGAGAGTCTGGTGAGGGGGAGACCAATTAATAATGCATTACAGTAATCAAGACAGGAATGGATCAGAGCAACAATGAGAGTTTTTATTGTTTCCATAGTATGAAAGGGGTGAATTCTAGAGATGCTTTTGAGTTGCAGGCCACATAAACGGGCAAGTGATTGAATATAGAGGTTAAAGGAAAAATCAATGTCAAACATAACAAAGGGACAGCGGGCGTGCTGCCTAGGCATGATAGTAGTTCCACACTCTGAGATGGAGATATCAGGTTTAGATAGGTTAATAGATGGAGAAAACACAAGTAGTTTCTTTTTTTAAGATTTAATTTCAGATAGAGAAAAGACATGATGTTAGACAGCAGACCGACAGTCAGTCACTGGTGTTCTGTAGTACAACAGGGTGATGTCACGGGATGAAGTGCATATTTGGGTGTCATTGTCAAAGAGATGGTACTAAAAACCACATATGCTAATGGTCTGTCTAATAGAGGCTGTGTACAGAGAAAAGAGGAAAGGAGCTATGACTGAACACTGAAGAACCCCAACAGCAAGGGTAGAAGAGGGGATATAGAGCAAGCAAATGACACACTGAAGAAGCAGCCAGAGAGATAGGAAGAAAACCAAGAGAGAACATTGTCTTTAAAACTGATAGACTGGAGCATGGTGAGGTGCAGATGATGGTCTACAGCAGGGATGGCCAACCTGTGGCTCTCCAGCTGTTGTAAAAGTACAACTCCCACCATGCCCTGCTGTAGGCTGATAGCTGTGGTCATGCTGGCAGTTGTAGTTTTGCAACAGCTGGAGAGCCGCAGGTTGGCCATCCCTGGTCTACAGTATTAAATGCTGCAGAGAGATGAAGAAGTAGAGGGTAGTCACCATTGCATTTATCTGTCAGGAGGTAGTGTGTCACTTTGGTGAGGGCAGTTTCTGTAGAATGTAGGGTACGAAAACCAGATTTAAATCGATCAAGTTGAGAGCTAGCAGAGAGATAGTGGATGAGGTGAGAGTAGACTAGATGTTCCAGGAGTTTGGAGATGAAGGGAAGATATTCAAATTCCTTTAATAACATAGCAGCAGGGAAGCCCATGATCAGCATGTAAGGACATGAGAAACCCCTGGTCAGCATGTACAGATTTGGAAAACATATGTTCCAAGGGGATTTCTGTTTGTACATACTCTTGTTGTGCCCCTATTCTAATACTGCTCTGACTGTGTTTTTAAAGGAATGGGAACAAAAAATATAGAATTTTAATCTGGAAGACAGTGCTGATCTCAATGACATCTGTAAGCCAAACAATAGCCGGTATAGAATTAGACAAAATTGTCCATCCCTGCATCATAGTTATCGAGCCTGAGTAGCTGTGATAAGTCCATTGCAGGTTTAGACAGTCTGTCTAAAGGGACCTTTACATTGTCCGATGTTTGGGCAGATTATCGCTAATGAAAGTTCATATACATGCTCATTAGCGATAATCTGCCTGTGTATAAAGGTGCTAAAAAGTATACAATGAACAAGCAAACTACTCGTTCATCGGGTAATAGGATTGTTGGTGTGGACACCTAAATCATTTGCCGGCAGAAGATTGGGTCATCTAAACAGCACTCTGCTGCTGGCAAACAATGATTCTGCATGGAGACGAACAATGGCATTAGCTATCATTCCTCCCCACACTGTGGAGGAGATTGCAGCTGCATTTTGAGTTCAACTTCAGTGTTTCACATCAGAACATAGATGTGTAATACACAAACTTGTAGAGAATTTCTTCCGAAAAACAATAGTGTGCTTAATGTTAACGTAACTTTATTTTTTTCACATTCAAACTGATTTTTATTCTGTACAGGCATTATGCCAAGCAAAGCTAGTTGATATCATCCTCATTACATTGAAAGAAGCACGTCATCGTAAAAGATTTAAACCAATGCCCCGCGAACAGGCCTCCCTTTACCCAGGTTGCAAAATGTATTTAGCTTATTCATTTATAGAGCATCAACATATTCCCCAGAACTGTATAGAGATCGTCATCATTTATGGTCCATACTGGGGTTCACAACTTCCAATTTAACTGTGGAAGAAAACTCATGTAAACACAAGGAGAACTTACTGTACAAACTCCATGCTTATGTTTCTCTTGGTCAGAATCAAACCTAGGACCCCAGTGCTGCATGGTACCAGTGCCAACTAGAGATGAGCGAGCACTAAAATGCTCGGGTGCTCGTTATTCGAGACAAACTTTTCCCGATGCTCGGGTGCTCGTTTCGAGTGACGAACCCCATTGAAGTCAATGGGAGACTCAAGCATTTTTGCAGGGGACCAAGGCTCTGCCTAGGGAAGGCTGGGTGAAACCTGGAAACATCAGAAAAACACCATGGAAATGGACAGGAAACAGCAGGGGCAGCATGCATGGATGCCTCTGAGGCTGCCTAATCCCACCATTACCCCAAATTCTCAGGCAACAGCCTGGTGGTTAACCTCATGGCAATTGTGCTAACCCAGACCAAGAAAGACGAGGCACATACCCATCACATGTTAGGGAAGCACCCAACTAGGTGCAAAGAAAAATTGTTTAGAGAGAGGGCCTGTAGGTGGACCTCCGGAAAAAATTGTTTGGAGAGAAGGCCTGTAGGTGGACCTCAAGAAAAAATTGTTTAGAGAGAGGGCCTGTAGGTGGACCTCTGGAAAAATTGTTTGGAGAGAGGACCTGTAGGTGGACCTCCGGAAAAATTGTTTGGAGAGAGGACCTGTAGGGGGCCCTCCGGAAAAATTGTTTAGAGAGAAGGCCTGTAGGTGGACCCCCAGAAAAATTATTTAGAGAGTGGGCCTGTAGGTGGACCTCCGGAAAAATTGTTTAGAGAGAGGGCCTGTAGGTGGCCCTCCGGAAAAATTGTGGTAAAAGAGTGCCAGTTGGACCTCTAAAAAATTGCATTTTTTTGGTCAGCGTTAGGCAAAGACGACAAGGAGGAGGAGGAGTAGGAGGAGTAGAGAAGAGGAATCGGATACATAAGTAATGTTAATCTTTAGCTGCTTTCCCCCGGAGGAGATTTGAATTCCGGTGAAATCCAGGCTTTGTTCATTTTAATAAGCGTCAGCCTGTCAGGGCTGTCAGTTGACAGGCGTGTACGCTTATCGGTGATGACGCCACCAGCTGCACTGAATACCCGCTCTGACAACACGCTAGCGGCAGGGAAGGCCAGCACCTCCAAGGCGTACAGCGCCAGTTCAGGCCACGTGTCCAGCTTTGAAACCCAGTAGTTGTATGGAGCAGAGTGATCGCTACGGACGTTGGTATGGTCAGCTAGGTACTCCCTCACCATCTTTCTGTACAGCTCCCCTCTACTCTGCCTAGAATGGGGACAGGTGACAGTGTCTTGCTGGGGTGACATAAACTGGCAAAGGCCTTGGAGAGCGTTCCCCTGCCAGTGCTGGACAAGCTGCCTGCTCGCCTCCTCTCCCCCGCTACTTGGCCCACAGAACCGTGCCCTCTGCCGCTAGCAGCGTCAAATGGGAAGGATTGTTTCAGCTTGTGCACCAGGGCCTGTTGATATTGATTCACTCTCATACTCCTTTCCTCTACATGGATGAGAGTGGAAAGGTTCTGCTTGTACCGTGGGTCCAGGAGAGTGAACACCCAGTAATCGGTGTTTGAAAAAATGCTTCTAACGCGAGGGTCACGGGATAAGCAGCCTAACATGAAGTCTGCCATGTGCGCCAGAGTCCCAACACGCAAGAATTCCCTCTCCTCACTGGCCTGACTCTCCATTTCCTCCTCCTCCAAGTCCTCCTCTTCAGCCCATACACGCTCAAGAGTTAAGAAGGACTGAGCACTGGTACCCTCTTCTGTCTCGCCGACATTCTCCTCCTCATCCTCATCCCCCTCTTCCGATACGCGCTGAGAAACAGACCGGAGGGTGCTCTGGCTATCAAGCGATGTATCTTCCTCCACCGTCTCTTGTGACAAGCGCAAAGTATCCGACTTCATGCTGAGCAGTGAGTTTTTCAACAGGCAAAGCAGCGGGATGGTGAGGCTGATAATGGTGGCATCGCCGCTGACCATCTGTGTTGACTCCTCAAAGTTGCTCAACACCTGGCAGATATCAGACATCCACGTCCACTCCTCATTGTAGACTTGAGGAATCTGAGTGACCTGACTACCAGTTCTGGTGGAAGTTGACATCTGGCAGTCTACAATCGCTCTGCGCTGCTGGTAAACTCTGGATAACATGTTTAATGTCGAATTCCATCTTGTGGGCACGTCACACAACAGCGGGCAGTTGTAGGCGGCGCTGCGCTGCCCTGAGAGTGGCAGCATCTGTGGTCAACTTGCAGAAATGCGCACAGATGTGGCGCACCTTGGTGAGCAAATCAGACAGATTGGGGTATGTCTTGAGGAACCGCTGAACTATTAGATTGAACACGTGGGCCAGGCATGGCACATGTGTCAGTCTGCCGAGTTGCAGAGCCGCCATCAGCTTACGCCCGTTGTCACACACAACCATGCCTGGCTTGAGGTTCAGCGGTGCCAGCCACAGATTGGTCTGCGCCATGATGCCCTGTAATAGTTCTTGGGCGGTGTGCCTTTTGTCACCTAAGCTCAGCAGTTTGAGCACCACCTGCTGGTGCTTACCCACGGCACTGCTGCTGCGCCTAGCGCTACCGACTGAAAGCGCCGTGCCCACGGATGGTAATTCGTGGAGGAGGTGGAGGAGCAGGAGGGGTCGGAGGAGGAGGCATAGTACGTCTGAGAGACCGTAACCGAGGTAGGCCCCGCAATCCTCGGTGTGGGCAGTACGTGAGAGGCCCCAGGGTCAGTCTCGGTCCCAGCCTCCACCAAGTTAACCCAATGTGCCGTCAGTGATATATAGTGTCCCTGCCCGGCAGCACTTGTCCACGTGTCCGTGGTTAGGATTTACCTTCTCAGAAACAGCGTTGGTCAGGGCACGGATGTTCTGTGACACGTGCTGGTGTAGGGATGGGATGGCACATTGGGAAAAATAGTGGCGGCTGGGGACCGAATACCGAGGGGCAGCCACCGCCATGAGATTGTGAAAGGCCTCGGTCTCTACCAGCCTATAGGGCAGCATCTCCAGGCTCAGCAATTTGGAGATGTGGACGTTGAGGGCTTGGGCATGTGGGTGGAACGGTATTTCCTCTTGCGCTCCAGCGTCTGCTGTAAAGACAGCTGAACACATTGGTGGAGCCGTGGAGGATCGTGGAGGTGAAGGTGTGGTTTTCCGGCGGGAGGCGCTTGTGCCGGGGTCCTGGGCAGAGGGTTGACTAGCAGAGGCAGCAAGTGACACAGGGGAAGGAGCAGTGGTGTGACCCACAGGAGGTGAACGGCCTTGGTTCCATTCAGTGGGGTGTTTAGCACTCATATACCTGCACATGCTGGTGGTGGTTAGGCTAGTAGTGGTGGCACCCCTGCTGATTCTGGTGTGGCACAGGTTGCACACCACAGTCCGTCGGTCATCCTCACCTTCTTTAAAGAACCTCCAGACTTGCGAACATCTAGGCCTCGCCACGGGAGCTTCACTATGTGAAACAGTTTCTGCTGATGCACCAGCTCTGGCCCTGCTTCTGCCTCTGGCCACACCACTGCCTCTTCCAACCTGTTCTGGTGCAGCACTCGCCTCCGCCTCAGAAGCACTGTCTTCACTCGGCTTATCAACCCAGCTTGGGTCAGTCACCTCGTCATCCTCCGATTCCTCAGTCTGCTCCCCCCTCGGACTTCCAGCCCTGACAACTTCACCACCGTCTGACAATCGTGTCTCCTCATCGTCCGACACCTCTTTACACACTTCTTCCACTAAGTCAACATTGTCATCATCATCATCACCCACAGACTGCGACAGTTGGAAAACTTGGGCATCGGGAAAGAGGTCAGCAGCAACCTGAGAAGTGGTTTGTGGGAAGGGTCCAGAAAACAGTTCCTCAGAGTATGCCGGATCGCATTCCAAATTTTCCTGGGAGGGGGCAGACTGGGGGGAAGGAGGTTGAGGTGGAGGAGCCAGAGGAGTGCTCCCTTGGGTAACGTGTGGACTGCGTAGAAGACTGACTGGTGGACAAATTACTTGAAGCATTGTCCGCAATCCACGACATCAGCTGTTCGCACTGTTGTGGTTTCAACAGTCCTCTACCACGTGTCCCTGTAAGTTGAGACATGAAGCTAGAGAGTGTAGCTCTGCAGCTTTCCCCTGCTCCCTCATCAGCAGGTACTGTCTCACCCTGCCCAGGACCACGGCCTCTACCCCCTGCAGTAATTGAATGCCCACGCCCACGCCCTCGTCCTCGACCCTTAGCCCTGGGGTTCAACATTTTCTTTATATAGGTGTATTATATAAAAAAAATAAAATAAATGGGCCTGCTGTACTGAAACCCACAAACTTGTTCAATCTGAACAAGAAAATATATAGGTTGATAAGCTAGAGCAAAATTACGTATGTTATTACGTACCGTGTAGTATGGAGCAATTACACTGAAACTATTAGATTTGGCAGACTTGGTCTGCTGAAGTGCAACCCAGACAAATGTCGCACAGAGATTTTTGTAATGTAGCTGTATCAGTGACAGCAAAAGACCTTTTTTAATTACGTGACGTACAGTATAGGACAGCTGGACAGAAAATACGGATTGTGCTTTGTATATAGGTGGATAAGTTAGAGCAAAATTACGTATGTTATTACGTACCGTGCAGTATGGAGCAATTACACTGAAACTATTATATTAGGCAGACTTGGTCTGCTTAATTGCAACCCAGAAAATGTCGCACAGAGATTTTTGTAATGTAGCTGTATAAGTGAGAGCAAAAGACCGTTTTTACTGACGTGACGTACAGAATGGGTCACCTGGACAGAAAATACGGATTGTGGTGACTGGACAGCTGAACTGTGACACACAGAATGGTTCCACACAGCTGTATGAAATGGATTTGTATAACTGAGATAAAACAACAAAAAAAACAATTTTTTTATATTTTTTTTATTTATTTTTTTTTTTTACTTGAAGAAACTATCAGAGAGCAAAGTCAGCCCCTGCTGACTGTGGCTATTTTGACTGCAACCCAGACAAATGTCGCACAGAGATTTTTGTAATGTTGCTGTGTCAGTGAGAGCAAAAGACCTTTTTTAATTAAGTGACGTACAGAATGTGTCACCTGGACAGAAAATACGGATTGTGGTGACTGAACAGATGAACTGTGACACACAGAATGGTTCCACACAGCTGTATGAAATGGATTTGTATCACTGAGATAAAACAACAAAAAAACTATTTTTTTATATATATATTTTTTTTTATATTCTTTTTTTTATATATTTTTTTTTTAACGTGACGTGCAGAAACTATCAGAGAGCAAACTCAGCCCCTGCTGACTGTGGCTATTTTGACTGCAACCCAGACAAATGTCGCACAGAGATTTTTTGTAATGTAGCTGTCTCAGTGAGAGCAAAAGACCTTTTTTACTGACGTGACGTACAGAATGTGTCACCTGGACAGAAAATACGGATTGTGCTTTGTATATAGGTGGATAAGTTAGAGCTAAATTACGTATGTTATTACGTACCGTGCAGTATGGAGCAATTACACGGAAACTATTAGATTAGGCAGACTTGGTCTGCTTAATTGCAACTCAGACAAATGTTGCACAGAGATTTTTGTAATGTAGCTGTATAAGTGAGAGCAAAAGACCTTTTTTACTGACGTGACGTACAGAATGGGTCACCTGGACAGAAAATACGGATTGTGGTGACTGAACAGCTGAACTGTGACACACAGAATGGTTCCACACAGCTGTATGAAATGGATTTGTATGGATTATTGCATGAGATAAAACAACAAAAAAACTATTTTTTTATATTTTTTTTTAATATATTTTATATATATATATATATATATATATATATATATATATTTTTTTTTTTTTTTTTTTTTTTTTTTTTTTTTTTTTTAACGTGACGTGCAGAAAATATCAGAGAGCAAACTCAGCCCCTGCTGACTGTGGCTATTTTGACTACAACCCAGACAAATGTCGCACTCAGATTTTTGTAATGTAGCTGTATCAGTGAAAGCAAAAGACCATATTTGATTACGTGATGTACAGTATGGGTCACCTGGACAGAAAATACGGATTGTGGTTTGTGGTGAGTGGACAGCTGAACTGTGACACACAGAATGGTTCCATACTGCTGTATGAAATGGATTTGTATCACTGAGATAAAACAATAAAAAAAGGGTTATATATGGCGATAGCTGCACTACTAGTGCCAGCCAGCCCAGCCAGGAGACAAAAAAAAATGTCTTCTAGCCCTTAGAAGGACTGTTGGGTTCTTTGTGGGTGATTCCTGCCTAACAGAGAACTAAATGCAGGCCCTAATACTCTCCCTGAAACGCAGCAGCTCTGTCCCTAACGACATCCAGACAGCATCTGAGCCGAGCACCGCGGGCAGTCACTAGTATATTCCAGGGTCACCTGATCAGGCCAGCCAACCCCTGCTATCGACATGTAAGGGCCCCACGTGATGCTGGGTGTACCGCAGAGTCTCCTGGCTTGTGATTGGCTGAGTTTATAGGCGCCAAAAATTCAAAATGCGGAAGATGCCATTTCCTCGAGCATGGCGAGATACTCGTCCGAGCAGCGAGCACTTACGAGTACCCTAATACTCGAACGAGCACCAAGCTCGGACGACCATGCTCGCTCATCTCTAGTGCCAACCATTGAGTCACCATCTTTAATATTTTATGAAGCATGCTTTCAGACAGTGATGCTTCAGAAAATGAGATATATTTTGTGCATAGCTTTCAACTTTTATTCACCTGTTATCAAATTATCAAATTAGCTGTTCTGATAATGCCAATTGTAGATATTATTCACCACTGGCCATCACACTATCACTCAGTCACTCTATTATTATCACTCTATTATTCTTTTATTTTCATACCATAAACCAGCTTGCCAACATGTCAATTTTCCATTATGTGACAGTTTGATCATGAGCTCACTTTTACAATACATAATTATGGCAGTGAATGTGGTTATTATGTATCATCTATGCCCTATCGCCTCTATTACGTATTATCCAGGTCTTATTGCTTCTTCTACAGATCATCCATGACCTACTATAATAGAGTAATACAAGAGATGCCTTGCAATTGTAAGATATAGGGAGCTTCCAGCTCTGCAAAGCAATAAATTACTGGGCATCTACACTTTTATTAGCACAAGTGGCATTTTCTAATAAAGTTCCTATGAACTGAGACTGCATGGTAACTGCATAATGTGTATGCACTTTTAGAGTTCCTACTGTTACTGTGACTCAGTTCTAAGCCTCTTCCAAATATTCACATCTATCATTCTTCCTGTTAGAAAATACAGGTGGTAGGATGGATGTTAAGAGGTTTGGAGGACAGAGAACAGATATTTGGAGTCAGAATGATTTGTTTGCAGGAGCTAAGAAAGATGAAAGAGGTTTGACATATAAATCAACTCCTCTAGTCATTCACTTTCTTAAGCCACCGTAGTTTGGTTGTACCTAATACTTTTAAGGGGAAATAGACACAAATCTATTATTCATACATATTCATATTTTTACATGGATATTCTAATACCATTTTATATTCTACAATAACATGTGCTTACATGATATAGATGGTATGAAGATTATGATTACATCATTTATGATGCCTCATTTTGTGTAATATTTCATATTAATGCCACATGCATAGCAATCATTGCAATTATGAGCAATTATCTTTATTTCAGTTTCTAGTAAAGTTGCAAACATTACCTCAATTTACTAACTGTTGTAGGTGGCTATGACAATACTAGCATTCAGATCCTGTTTCTTTTACATCATCTACCGTATGTTGATATAATGACTTTTGTATCCAGGGCTGTCATGGGATTAGTACAGCTGGAAATGCTATAAGCAGCCCAGTCCAAAAAAGAGTTTACCCTCACCTCTTCTCTTTTTACTTAATAGGTAATAATGTACAAAATGCAGTCATGCAACAAAAACAGCAAAATTTAGCAACATTTATTATCCAGAAATATGCCTGTATTAGGCATATTTCTAATGTAGATTGTGGTGCAGCGGTTAGTTACGCCACAATCTACAACTTTTCCCTGCTCATACCAGGTCTAAAAAAAGTGGATGTGTCGTGGGCCGGTCTCATTTATCATTTCAACACCTGTTTTAGATGTAGAAAATGGTCTACCTGTAAGCCAGCAAGGAAGCTGGCTTGCATTTAGACTGGCACTGTATGCACTGAAGTTATGTAGAGGCCTGAACCTCTTCATAACTTTGCAGAGCCACCGCCAGATATAGGAGTTATTTAGACCAGCGTCTAAAATGTCGGTCTTACTAAATGAACCAATAAGTCTTCAACTACCTTGTTATGTAGCATTGGCCACACAGAGTATAATTACTACTGTGGGTGACTTGGTTAATAAAATTACTCAAATGAGTTTGAAATGGAAATGGGACATAGAAAGGAACCCAAGGGGTATTAACTATTTGTCTATATAGGGGCAAAAACATATAATAGTCTTATGTTTAAACTTCAGCCAGTGGACCCATAGCAAAAGTCAGATACCCCCTTCCCCAAGAAATAGAACAATAAACACTTATGGATGATATCTTCCCTATAATTGTCTGATTTATATTCTACATGTTCTGGTGACCTTCTAGAAATGTGCAATAAAAATACGTCTATAATGACACTTGATTAGTGTTGTACAGACCATAACTTGAACTCGCACCCACCATTGTTGATTAAGCATTAGTATTGAGCGAAGCAAAGCATTCAAAGTGGAATTCGAACTGAAGTTTAGGAAAACTTTGATTGGCAATGAATCCGGTTTCCCTCGTTTTCGAGGTAACAAATCAGGTTTTCCTAAGATGGTGGCTGCACGTGTTACAAAGCAAAACTAAGTGTACAGGAGACAAGCCCAGAAACACAAGATCACCCATAACATCGTGCAGCCAGCCAATCCACAGATAGGTATCTCCTGTCATGTCACAGCCCTATAAAAATGTAATTTAATACCAAAGAGACGTAAGCCATTATTATTCCACTTCCAGCGTGCCAACCAATACCATCCAGTCTGCACCCCTTAGGGGGGGCAGGTCCTAATGATGACCATCCTCATCTTTTGCTGACTTTATGCCCAGCACAGTATAAATGTTAAAGTTTTTATATAATTGAGAGACCAACTTGTGATTACTTGTAAGTCACTTTTAGTTCATGTCTAGTGTTATGCCCTATAGCATAGTTGCACTCTGCCTCCATTTACATAAGTAAACAGCATTTCATAGATTATATATAATAATTATTTGCTCTACGTTTCAAACATCTGCATTCCTCCAAAAATTACAGTTTTGTGGTTCACTTAATTATTTCATTATGTTAATGTGATTTATTCTATCCTGACTTCTATTATGTATTTAGTTCTTTTGTTGTGATGCCTGGTATTTTAGCAGAGCCAAACTATGATTATAGCCTCTAAATTGAATCCAGACTAAATCTGTAGGATTTAGGAGAGAAGTTTACATTCTGGTTTGGAACTAACCACCACATTGGTTTAAAGAAAAACACTCTAACCACAAAATGATTCGTATTCCCCAGAGTGCTTAAGGTAATTGGAAACAAATCTGTTACATTTATTGCCATATCACATTAGCTTACAAAACAGTTCAAACCAAAGAAATAAAACTGAATTTTAGAATGGAAAGCATTTTCAAAGTTGATGTTAAAGCCATGCAAAGAATATCAGAGACTGTTTATTTAGCACTGCAACAAATATTCATATGGGCAACAGTTAAGTCTGTGTAACCTATTGTTCGGGTTTCCAAAGGAGAGTTCTCTTTATATGTTACTAGCAGAAGGACCCGGCTTCGCCTAGGTATACTTCATCTATTTCATTTAATGTTTATGTGTGTGTCGTTAAAAGATATCGAGAGTGACCTCTAAAGCACCCCGTCTCCTTAACAGTAACCTCAACCCCTTAATACTGACTCCTCCCACAGTGCCCCGTCTCCTTAAAATGAGACCTCCACAGCAGCCCACCCCCTTAACTTTGACCTTCACAGAAGCCTGCACCTTTAGCAGTGAGTTCCACAGCACCTCACCCCCTTGACAGTGACCTCAACAGGGGCCCGCCGCCTTAAGTGACCTCTACAGCACCCACCCCTTAACATTGACCATAGGTTACAGTCCCCTTAACTGACCTCCACCATTCCTGGCCCCCTTGACAGAGACCTCCACAGTGACTGCCCCTTTAACAGTGACTGTCACAGTATCCCGCTCCCTTAACAGTGACCTCACAGTACCCCGCTGCCTCTTAATAGTGGCCTCCACAGTCCCCTCCTCCCTTAACAGTGCCTGCCCCCTTAACAGTAACATCCACAGCGCCTTCCCTTTTAACTATGACCTCCACAGCAGCCTGTCCCTAGGGTGGCCAGAGGTCCATTTTTAGGCCGGACAGTCCAGCTTTCAGACTCCCTGTCCTCCATCCGGCACAGGGCTTGGATGGACACAGGGATGTCCTTTTAAACAGCTCACTCTCAGACAGCAGCACTTTGCAGTCTGAGCATGAGCTGCAGGGAAAAAAGTCACCCTCCCTCCCACCCCTGCAGCTGACAGAAGTTGATTTTTACCTTCATTTTTTCAATCCCTGTTGGCTGCGGAGTGGGTGGGGCGTGGCCTGACTGTGTCGGGGGTTTGGCTTAGCGGGACCTGGGGGTGGAGCTTTTAAGTCCTTCTTTTGAGGGTGGCTTGAATTACAGGTCGATGCCATGGTAATTTATGAGGAAACACAGTGGGTAGCAGTGGAAGAAAACATCTTTAACCCCTTAAGGCCGAAGCTACTTTTACACTTAATGCCGAAGCCACATTTTTAAAATCTGCCATGTGTCACTTTATCAATTCATAACTTTGGGATTCTTTCACCGATTCGACTGATTCCAAGATTGTTTTTTCGTGACACATTGTACTCCACGACAGTGGTAAATTTGAGTCAATATAAATCACCTTTATTTATAAAAAAAATCCTAAATTTACAGAAAATTTGGAAAAATTTGTAATTTTCAAACTTTGAATTTCTCTGCTATTAAGGCAGATAGTGATCCCTCACAAAATAGTTATTACTTTACATGTCCCATATGTCTACTTTATGTTGCCATCATTTTGTAGATGTAATTTTATTTTTTGGGGATGTTAGAAGGCTTAGAATTTTAGAATCAATTCTTAAATTTTTTTAGAAATTTTCCAAAACCATTTTTTTAAGCACCAGTTCAGTTCTGAAGTCACTTTGTGGGGCTAACATAATAGAAACCACCATAAATGACCCCATTTTAGAAACTACACCCCTCAAGGTTTTCAAAACTAATTTTACAAACTGTGTTAACCCTTTATGTATTCCACAAGAATTAAAGGAAAATGGAGATGACATTTCAAAATTTCACTTTTTTTGCAGATTTTCCATTTTAATCCATTTTTTCCTGTAACAAATCAAGGGTTAATAGCAAAAAAAACCTCAAAAATTATTACCCTGATTCTGCGATTTACAGAAACACCCCGCATGTGATTGTAAACTACTGTATGGGCGCATGGCCAAGCGCAGAAGGAAAGGTGCGCCAGATGGTTTTTGGAGGGCGGATTTTGCTGGACTGGTTTTGAGACACCATGTCCCATTTGAAGCCCCCCCGATGCACCCCTACAGTAGAAACAACCAAAAAGTGCCTATATTTTGGAAACTAAGGGATAAGGTGACAGTGTTATTGATACTATTTTGGGGAACATATGATTTTTGATCACTTTATATTACACTTTTTGTTAGGCAAGGTAAACAAAAATGGCTGTTCTGGCTGTTTTTTGTTTTTTTTACTGTGTTCACCTGAGGGGTTAACTAATGTGATATTTTTGTAGAGCAGGTTGTTACGAACGTGGCAGTACCTAACATGTATAGTTTTTTTTTTTTATTTAAGTTTTACACAATAATATCATTTTTGAAACAAAAAAAATCATGTTTTAGTGTCTCCATTGTGAGAGCTGTAGTTTTTTTATTTTTTGGGCAATTGTCTCAGGTAGGGGCTCATTTTTTGCGGGAAGAGGTGATGGTTAGATTGGTACTATTTTGGGGGCATATGCCTTTTTGATCGCTTGGTATTACACTTTTTGTGATGTAAAGTGACAAAAAATGGCTTTTTTGACCGTTTTTATTTTATTTTTTTTACTGTGTTCACCTGAGGGGTTACTCATGTGATATTTTTGTAGAGCAGGTTGTTACGGACGTGGCGATACCTAACATGTATAGTTTTTTTAATTTATTTAAGTTTACACAATAATTTCATTTTTGAAACAAAAAAAATCCATGTTTTAGTGTCTCCATTGTGAGAGCTGTAGTTTTTTTATTTTTTGGGCGATTGTCTCAGGTAGGGGCTCATTTTTTGCGGGAAGAGGTGACGGTTAGATTGGTACTATTTTGAGGGGCATACGCCTTTTTGATCGCTTGCTATTACACTTTTTGTGATGTAAAGTGACAAAAATAGCTTTTTTGAACCTGTTTTAATTTTTATTTTTTACGGTGTTCACCTGAGGGGTTGGGACATGTGATATTTTTGGTAGAGCAGGTTGTTACGAACGTGGCGATACCTAACATGCTTGGGGTATTTTTTATCTTTTTTTACTAATTTCAAATTTGAGTTTTGGGGGGAAAAAGGGATTTTTTTTAACACTTTTTTTACACTTTTTTTATATTTTTACACTTTTTTTTACACTTTCTTAGACTCAGACCCACTTGGTTGTTGAAGATCCAGTGGGTCTGATTGTTCTATAATACACTACAGTACACTATATAGTGTACTGCAGTGCATTTTCACTCTTGCTAAGCCTTGTCAGGCTCCTGCCTTTAGCAGGAGCCTGATGAGGCTTAGCTTACACCATGGCAACCGAGACGCTTCTGAAAGCGTCTGGTTGCCATGGTAACCATCGGGACGCTGCCACAGCAGAGCAGCGTCCCGATGGAAGGGAGAGGGAGCTTCCTCCCTCTCATCTGGCCACACCATTGGCGCTGCCAGCGCCCGATGGGAGAGGGAGGGAGCTCCCTCCCTGTTAACCCCTTCCATACAGCGGTCCCTATGGACCGCGGCATGGAAGGGGTTAAACTGCTGACATCGGTGCCAGCACCAATGTCAGCAGTTTCAAGCAGAGTATCAGCTGTATGCTGATACTCTGCTTGATAACCGCTCGCCATCCTGAGAAATCATTGCGGGCGGCACTCGCGCCGCAGCCGCCCGCACATCGCCCGCCCGCCCGCTATATCTCCCCACCCACCCACCCAAACGGCCATCAGAGAAAACAGTGGGGTGGGGGGGATATATATATATATATATATTATATTGTTAATTTTTTTTTTTTTTTAATTTTACAGTTTATTACAGCTACGATCGCTGCGATTGGCTAGTCTGAACAGACTAGCCAATCACAGCGATCGCTAGCCCGGGACCGCCCCCATTGGTCCCGGGCTGGTTAGCTGAGACCCCTGGCTGTAAGTAACAGCCGGGGTCTCAGCACTGTCACCATGTCACCATGTCATCACACGGGATAAGCCGTCATTCGGCGTTAAGGGGTTAAGTACTACTGAATGGTAAATATGTGAAATTTACATTATATTAGGTAATGATTAATGATGAATTAGTCTAAAACATAAGTTATATTTATGGTAACCGGAATACCCCTTTAACAGTGTCATCCACAGCGCCCTGCCCCTTTAAAGCAGACCTACAGTAGTGAAGAAAACTGGGTGGGTTGTTATGGAAACCTGGTGTGAAACTGTCTGTATGTGTGGAGACTAACTGCCTGTGAGCTTCTATTGGCTGATAAGGGTCATGTGAATAGGCTTCTATTGGCTAGTGCATTTTTTGGGATTATCTCAGGAACGGTACGTCCCGGAGAGCTGAGACCCGGTCTAAAACCTTCCCGGACACCTGATGCACCTGTGTGCCAAATTTTGTGATTGTAGCTGCGACGGTGCGGATTCCTTTAGTGGACATACACACATACATACATACATACACACTCTTTATATATTAGATTAAAATCTTAAAAGCGCAGAGTGTACAAAGGCAGGGGTAGAATTAGGGGGATGCAATGGTGGCAGTCGCTCCCCTAAACCACTCTGCCACACTGAGTGCAGACTGGCTTACTGGGGACTGAGGGATTCCCCCAGTGGGCCCACATGCTACAAGAGTAGACTATCCTTTCGAGAGGCATTAAACACTGTCCTGTGACATCACTGTCCTGTGATGCAGTTCTTAATTCTATCTTCCAGCCTCTAGTGAGGACTCCACTTGCCCCTATCATACTGTGTTCACGTGATGCCAGGTCCCACATGCTGCAGTGAATCAGTCCAGAACCTACTCTTGTTGTGTTATCTGTGGTGTTACATAGAAGTGCAGGTAATATTTTCTATAATATCTGTACTCAGAAAGTTACTGCTACGTTTTACCTGTGGTATGATTTACATGAGCCTAAGATCAGGGCAATTATCGAGAAGGAGCACTCCTAGGAACACTTCTTCCCAATAATTGGAAAGGAAAATACATACAATGCAACGGCACACTGCTAGCCAGATAAAGCACAAAATGCCATAGAGATATGAAGTATTCTGGAGCTAATGCTATGCTTGTTTAGTAAATTAGAGATTCTTGGTAAATATATTTTGTACAAAATTATCTGGGCCCGTCCACCAAATCGTCAAGGTGATCTCTGTAGAACGGGAACCTAACACTATTTCCTACCTGTTATGTGCCAACCCTGGCTTCCGTATAATCAGGGGGTGTTTGGTTCCACATGCATGCTGGGTCCCTTCTGCCTTTTGCCATTTATGGTGCTTCAAAGGCCTCCACTAATACAGGGATGCAGGTACCAAGCATGCATGCCGAGTCCACTCAGCTTTATAGTTACACTAATTAAAATCAGCCTATGGGGTAGACGGGGCTAGTCAGGAGTGCATGACCAAATGGAGAAGCCACACCTTCAGTACAAACTTACAAAGAAAAAAAGGGGAATTTCAGTCAGCACATCCCAGCGCGCAGGTGCACGTTGCTATGGCTAAATGCACAAGGAAAGGAAAATACATACAATGCAACTGCACACTGCTAGCCAGATAAAGCACAAAATGCCATAGAGATATGAAGTATTCTGGAGCTAATGCTATGCTCCATAATCAGGGGGTGTTTGGTTCCAAATGTATGCTGGGTCCCTGATTATACGGAAGCCAAGGTTGGCACATAACAGGTAGGAAATAGTGTTAGGTTCCCGTTCTACAGAGATCACCTTGACGATTTGGTGGACGGGCCCAGATAATTTTGTACAAAATATATTTGCCAAGAATCTCTAATTTACTAAACAAGCATAGCATTAGCTCCAGAATACTTCATATCTCTATGGCATTTTGTGCTTTATCTGGTTATCAGTGTGCCGTTGTATTGTATGTATTTTCCTTTCCTTGTGCATTTAGCCATAGCAACGTGCACCTGCGCACTGGGATGTGCTGACTGAAATTCCCCTTTTCTTCCCAATAATTGCCTGTGTAAAGGAGCCGCCTACCACCACTGACACCATCAACTAAATCATCATTTCTAAGCAGCAGGTCTTGATATCTATACAGCAGCCCGGAAACAATGAATGTGTATGGGGATGAGCAATTACTCTAGGAATCGCTTGTCTCCATACAGCAGGGGTGATTGCTGCATTTACATATAGCTCTCATCTCCTGTAATGAGCAGGCAGTTATCAGTTCATTCCCAATAATTGCCTCCTGTGCTGGCCGGTGCAAAGAGGTGCTTACATAGGATCGTATTTAACATATTGTCCTTCCTGCTGTTTCCTCAACATTGCTGTGTGTCCCTATCACAGTGAAGGGGCTATGGTGCTCCTTTGAATTTGGCAGTACACACATATGTCCTTGTATGGTGTATTATGAGGATTTCAAGCATTTAGTAAAACAGGCATGTCAGGAGAGCTGACAGGTCCTCTAAATGGTATAATGTTATGTGGTTTACCTTTGACTGCATCTGATCAGTGCTGAATTCTCAGTTTACTCTGTATGACTCAAGTGAATGAAAGTTCATGTACAGCATGATGCAGGGGCGTCGCTAGGGCTTTTTATCCGGGGCCAGGACCCCGAATCAATCTACCACTGCCCCGAACCTCGGGACTGGTGGAGACAGCTGCAGTGCAACCCGATCCTCTAAGGGGGCCCCCCAGTCGGGACTCAGGTTAGGAGTCCCTGCTTTGACTCCATATATGGCTATGTCCATATATGGAGTTAGTGTTATGAACGTGAAAGGGGTGTTCCCACTATGCTTGGGAACACCCTGTATATTTATAAGTCTAGTTTAGACTCTAATTTTAAAATACTCACGTGGGGATTTGAACTCACAACCTTCTACATTACAGGCAAGTACCTTAACCACTGGGCTATGGAGCTCAGTGTTAAGCAAATGATGAAAAACCTCATAGAAGTTCTCTTGTATAATGCAAGAGAACCTCTTAGGAGGTTTTTCAATATCAGAGAAACCTCTATGAGGTTTTTCACCACTGACAACGCTGAGCTCAATAGCCCAGTGGTTAAGGTACTTGCCTGTAATGTAGTAGGTTGTGAGTTCAAATCCCCACAGGAAATTTTGAAAATAAAGGCTAAATAAAGCTTAAGTACACAGCCTGTCATTTTGGGGTGTGTTTATTACTTTTTATTCAATTTTCTTGGGAGATAAAGTGTTCTGTTACACCATATAGGCGAACTTTTTTTCAATATTTTAAAAGTATGGGTGTTTTTCCATGCCTATAATGCCATTTTGTTCTTTTTTTGTGTGGAGAATGGGGTGATTTTACGTTTTTTTAAATATTTTCAAAACTTTTTTTTTATTTTTTTACTTTTTAAGTCCCCTAAGTGGACCACAACTTACAACCATCAGATGTAAATTGCTCCATTAGTCTGTATTGAAATCATTATATCACAGTTCACTGCTGCCACCTAGTGGCCTGAACTGGGATATACTAACAATGAACCTGGAAGCCTGGTACAGGCTGAGGCTTATTTACAGAACAGGGTGCTTTCACCAATCTTCGCTGGTGGAAAGCGCGCCTGAAGAGAAATCCCGCGTCAGGACGTAGTATGCTCATGATGACCTGACGCTGCATATGGGGGTTGAGTGGGCTCATATGGGGGCTGATGGGGGCTGAGTGGGCTGATTTGAGGTCTGATGGGGGCTGAGTGGGCTGATTTAAGGTCTGATGGGGGCTGAGTGGGCTGATCTGAGGTCTGATGGGGGCTGAGTGGGCTGATCTGAAGTCTGATGGGGGCTGATTTAAGGTCTGATGGGGGCTGAGTGGGCTGATTTAAGGTCTGATGGGGGCTGAGTGGGCTGATCTGAGGTCTGATGGGGGCTGAGTGGGCTGATCTGAGGTCTGATGGGGGCTTAGTGGGCTGATTTAAGGTCTGATGGGGGCTGAGTGGGCTGATCTGAGGTCTGATGGGGGCTGAGTGGGCTGATTTAAGGTCTGATGGGGGCTGAGTGGGCTGATCTGAGGTCTGATGGGGGCTGAGTGGGCTGATCTGAGGTCTGATGGGGGCTGAGTGGGCTGATCTGAGGTCTGATGGGGGCTGAGTGGGCTGATCTGAGGTCTGATGGGGTCGGAAAATGTGATCTGAGGTCTGATGAAAAATATTTTTTTCTTATTTTGCTACTCTAAAATCTGTGGTGCATCTTATAAAGCGAAAAATACAGTAACTGTGTTGTTAGCGCATTATTACAAAATTTTTGGCCCCACTTTTGATTTTGCCCAGAGCCACATTTTGTCTAAAACCGGCCCCGGCTGGGGGGGTGACTGTGGGGGTTTTTATGCCGGGGGGTGTGACTGAGGGCCATATTCATTGGGGCTTGGGCCCCGGATCTTTTGAGACCCTAGCAACGCCTCTGGCATGATGTTAGCATATATGAAGGTATATAACATGGACTCAAGTAAAGGTTTCACATGAAAGCAAAGCAGCTTCAAGGCACATGGCTTTCATTGTAAAATGCTCAACTGAAGGTCCTGTTATAGCTTTATCTTAATATATTAAAAGATTATGGGAGAATTTATGATTGCAAGTATATATGAGGTTAGTTTTTCATCTGGAGTTGCTATGTGCACTTGTGCCAAATTTATGAAAATGGCTCACAGTAATAATAAATTTGCCTAGCATGGAATTGCAACCTTTTTGTGACTTTTTAAAAAGTCACACTTCATAAATGTGTCACAAAATTTTCACTTCATATCTGTAGGTGGTGCTGGAAGGCCCAATTCTCAAAAAGTCGCAAACTGTTTGCACAAATGACCTCAAAAAGTAGCAATGTCCCTACTTGTGACTTATTGAAGACGGAATTTTGGAATAAAGGGGTGGATAAATTCACCCTATATTTTTATCTTATTGGGGTTTTTTTTTGTATTGATCTTCATTTATTACTTCTTCTAGCATTAATTTATAGTCATGACCCATGGAAAACACAAGTGCTCTCACTAGGTAGAAATCAACAATTAATAACCCCACAATGATCCAAAGGGAAGTATTTCACAGTGAAAATACTACCATGATAGATCCGCTATTCCCAATGTCCCAGGCTGTAATGCAGCTGTACTCAAGTTCCTGGTTCAGTTCTTTCTTATTCGGTCTCCTGTTGCTCAGTGAACTTTCCAGATAGTGCTCTCCAGACTGGTCCCTTCAATGTCTCTTTGACTAGAAGAGCCCCAGGTCGTGGCTCAGCTACTGAGAGTGATGACAAAGTTCTCATTGCTTTGCGTGATGCTACTGCAACTACAGGTAATATAAAAGAACAAACTTTCAACTTGTTTTGGAGGCAAAGTGTTCTCTTTTGGCTTAGTTACTGCGAGCGCTTGTGTTTTCCAGAGCTTATACTTATCCATTCAATTTGTATCTAAGGTGGGATGAACACAATTGCATAACATAAGTTAGGTAGCAGAGGTTTCAGAAGCAGTATACTTGATTACAGACTATAGTCATCATGAGGCAATCAACTGGAGAAAAAAAAACTGCATTCAAATTTTGAAAAAGAAAAAATCCTTCCATTGCATCTGCAGAGGACAGTAAGAGGAACATGTCCGTTGTGTGCATGGTGCCAGAGGGAGTCCAACAAGCCTGTCTGTATTGATCAGGGCATTTAGATCATTTAGATACCAGACCAGAGCAGAGACCTGAATTTTTACCCCAGGCAAAGAAAAGCCATACCTGCCATTAGCATTCATCTCCAAAACTACTAAAATTACTAAATCATAGACGTATCTGATCAATAAACTGCCCGTACAGTTAAATAGGAGAACAGTACAGAATCATATATTTTGTGCAGATTTTTATTCCTAAAAAAATAGTGTTGGTTAAGACTTTTTTTCACCACACAAAAGGGCTTACCATACAAGAAATAAAGCAAAATCCTGTACAAAGATGGGAGGGGAAAACTGGATAGCTCTATCCATCATATCTTGTGTACAACTAAAATTATATCCCTTAAGTGCTGTTAAGTGGTCCAAGAATAAGTAGATGAATTTTGAATATAAAAAAATCACTTTACAAAGTTGATTCTTCTTAATAGATTGAGAATATATTCCCCAAAGTATTGAATAAATAAAAAAAGTTCTGCTGTTTGACGCTATAGCAATGGAAGACAGAGTTCTTTTTGCCCATACAATTTAAATGTTTTTACTGTCTTAATTTTATGGTAAAATGAACAGTAGACTGTTTTTCTGTCAGAGCATATTCTGCAGATTGACATATTTACATGCTGAGAATTTCTCCATTGATAAGATTAGATTTGTTGTTAAAAATAACAGAACTAAAAATGCCATAAAATTGTTATTTATAATATTATTCTTAATCCCTTAAAGCAAAAACCAAAAAGCCTTCTGACTGTAAACATGTTTTTAACCACTTTTTAATGTTAGATATAATTTACATGTCCATCTCGAAACTCTACCATGACTTTGGCAAGGATTGTGGACAATAACAGTTGAGCAAAAATAATGTAATTAAATGGTAGTTGTGTATATGTGTATATACAGTATGTATATGTATTAGGATGATCTCTTGTTTCTAGTAGTAACAAAAATAATATATACGCTACTGCTATCAGATGCAGAAACACAGAAATCTGCAGTATTATTTGAAAGCCTTTCTTTTTGAAAAAATCGGGGCCTAATTATAGAAAGGACAAAAAGGGCAATTGCCTGGGAGTAATGTTCCTTTTAGGGCATCCTCAGGTGTCATAGTCAAATATCAGAATAATTTCAGCTTGAGACAAAATACCCTCAATGACACCTGTCTATGACATTGACACCTGACTGTGATAATTGACACTGACATCTGACTTTCGTCACTTGTCAAAGTCACAGTGAGTTTTAGATACATTGGGAGAGATTTATCAAAACTGTAGTAAAGGAAAACTGGCTTAGTTACCCATAGCAACCAATTAGATTGTTATGGATCAGCGAGTGTGGACCCACTGTGGCAGCTAACTTGTTTGGCTTTTGGCTAAACCCTAAGGGTGTTATTCCAGTGCTCCCCTGGTATTCACCTTTTAACCACTGAACAGGGATCTGGACTTCACCTCAGGGGAGCAACTAGACTGCTATCTCTTGGGATAGTCCCAGTATAGTTGACAGCTGACCTACTGAGGTCAGGGACACTGGTGCAAGCAGGTATAGTCTGAACAGACACGTTCTGATTATTAAGAACTTTACCATAGGAAACCTGGCTGGATGGCTGGGATGCAGGGAAACCGCACCACAATCGCTGGTATCATTGAATTGGAGACACTAGTTGAGCTTGCAGGCTGGGTAGTGATGGATGCAGGAACAAGGCAGGCAGAAACAAGGTGTCACAGGGAGCTGGCCGCGCCCTCCCCCTGCGCTGCGCCGCCGGTCTCCGCTGTGTGTCATGGAGCGAGGACGCTCCCATGGTTACCAAGAGCAGGGAGGACCCGGCGCACTCTCTGACGTGCGTCTGGCACCCTCCCCGCCCCCCTTAGATAACGAGCAGAGGGAGGACCCGGCGCGCTGTCAGGTTATGTGCAGCCGGCGTCCTCCCCCTTAGGCAATGAGCAGGTAGGGGGTTGAGCGCTGGCAGTGATAAGCCAGTGCTCATTTGATTATTATAATTAGGGTCATGTGGCACTGGCTACTTCACGTGACCCATCTGGAGGGCTATTTAAACAAGCCTAGGACTGGCCGTGTAAGTAGGCAGGGACAGAGGTTGGGGCTCAAGACAGGGCTCACTATTACCTAACGTGACACAAGGACTATAGCACAGAGAGGGAGATAGACTATGATAACTTGAACATGGATTTGAACTGAAACTGAACTGTGAGGGTCAGAAGTACACAGGCAGGTTGGATAACACAGGTAAATCACAAGGACATTGCTGAAGCAAAAACCTTTGCTGGTCACAGGGAACCTTTAAACTCAGACACCCTCTGCATGGTGCCTTAAATACCCTGGGCCCTTCTGCCATTAGCTGGGGAAGGTTTAGTTACTGCGTGTACTGTGCAGTTAATAGGCTGGACAGGAGCGTGAGCGTTCCCTAAGAGCACCAGCGACCAGGACACTTGATGGCATAGTAAGTGGCATGGCGTCCACGTTCACAAGGGACAGCAGGAGGGCGGTGGACATGAATGGCGGACCTAACACAGATTCCACCTTTCATTTTCTAAAGGAGCTCTGAAAATTGAAAGGTGGTATCTGATCTGTTGCTATGGGCAACTAAGCCAGTTTTTCTTTACACCAGTTTTGATAAATCTCCCTACTGTATCTAATAGTAATAATCTTTATTTATATAATACCAGCATATTCCACAGTGCTTCCGCCATACAAACAAGGGGTTCATGTACAAACAAAATCATGCTTTACATAGCGACAAATATGTCAACAATTTAAAAAAGAGGAATGAGGGCCCTGCTTGCAAGAGTTTAAAATCTATGAGGAGATAGTGGTGACACAAAAGGTAGCAAGTGCTTTTTGTACAATATCATGTACAGCCATCTTAAGAATAGGGGAGTAGATATAAAGCTGCATGAGCCAGTCACCAGCTGATATCTGTAGTGCTTCTGAGTACATGGGGTATGGAAGAAAGTGTTTGATGATGGATTAGGTTCAGAAAAATGATGTTGATGGGAGGAGTGAATGGAGCAGAGTTAGGGGATGTGATGGGCCACCCTACAAAGATGTGTTTTTAGGGAGCACCTAAAACTGTGGATGTTATGACTTATCCTAATTGCCTGGTTGCACATTCCAGAGAACTGCTCAGAAGAAGTCTTGAAGATGGGAGTAAGTGATTTAGATTATGGTAGATGTTAGTCTTAAAGGGGTTATCCCACCTTCTGTTTTGCGCGCCGTGGCTGCTCTCTCTTGAAAAACCTGCAGTCAGGGGGCATTGACCTTCCTATTGAATGACAGCGAATCAGCGCTCTGCTGACGTAATCCCCTGAGACGGGAGTGACAGAGGCGCACGATATAAAGAGATTGTGTATGCGCTGAAGAAGTGAGAGGACGAACAGGTTTTACCGCGCATGGGCGGTCTTGCGATAGCAATAAATATACGAATGGAGGCAAGAGGTTGACTGCGCATGCGCGGATATGCGCTATCCCGTGAAGCCGACATCCAGCCTACTAAGACAGAGGAGGGCACCGCACAAGCGCGGCCACTGTGGCAGTATTGCTGCGTTGGCCATAACCATTGGCAACCACATGTAAACAACTCAAAGGAAGAAATGCAAATAGAGAGGGAAGGAGGAAGAATTGATTACAACATGTATTTGGTAAGTTGCATGTGGGGGGATAAACAACACAATAATTCAAACTTCATTACATGAGATAACTCCTTTAAATCATTTGCAGAACGTAGAGCATGAGTAGTTTGGCAGACAGAGATAAGGGAGGAGATATATGGGGGTGCAGTGCTATGGAGAGCTTTATGGGTGAGAGTGAGCAGTAAAAAAAACTGTACACTATACTGTATGGGCAACCAGTGAAATGGAGGCATCGGAGTAGCGGTTAGACAGAGAGATCAGCCAGGCTGCTGCATTCAGGATAGTAGAGGATAGTAGACTGTAGAGGAGAAAGTTTAGTGAGGTGGAGACCAATTAATTATGATATTTTTTATCATTGTAACTAAGCCTATCATCTATAATGCTATGTCAGTGGCACACAATATCACACATGTTAGGCTTAGATGCATCGGTTTAGCAGCTCAGCATTAAATATTATAAGCTGAAATACACTGGATTTTGTGGGCGGATTTTGACATCTGCATCATGTTAATTGTTTGTGTCAATTTTCAGTGCAGATTTTACCCTTCTCAATGCAAAGGATGATATCTGTGACAAAATCTAAAAGTAACATATGCAAATTTTGGTGCAGATTTGGTGTGAAAACAGAATAAAAGTTACAAGAAAATCATTGCATGCTGTGTGTTTGTACCATTAGGGTCAGGTTTCTGCATATAATTTTGGTGTCATGCTTGTGTTGTAGATAGGAACAGACACGGACAGTGAGCCCTGACCTACAACCCTGCCCGCTTTCCTTACCTACTTGTAGTACAAGCCCTAGGTAGAAAAGACCGCAACTGGTCAACGGTTGCTGCACTGCTAAGGCGTAGAGACAGACGGACACCAAAAGACAAAACAACACACAGGGATTGTCGTACAAAAATGGGTCAGAACCAGGCAGACAACACAGTACCAAAATGAAAGACAGAGAGTAGTAGAAAGTCAAGGCAATATCAGAACCAGATGGGATGCACAGTACAAATCATGTTAGACAGAGAGTGGTCAAAAGACAAGCCGAGGTCAGAAACACAATCCAAACGAATCCAAGAACCAGGAACCTAGCTAGTGAGCTTATACAGGACTATCACTGGCATTGGTATCTGGCCAGGAATTGGTATCTGGTTAAAGAGAGCACCAAGTCCCAGGATCAGAAACTGATAGGTCATGTTTCAGCATTCCATTAGTCAGAACACAGAACACAAGAAGAGAACAGCTGAGTAATCAACCCTCTGCTATTTTCCTCTAGCACATGCCCGTTGTGGGGAAAAACAGAGCATTGTATCCTGTTGCTAAGGATGCTGTCTCGTCACCAGGGGGCGTGCCTTCACAGCATGTCTCTCTTGGGGCAGTCGCATAAAAGCTAAAGACCTCATTGATGGAGCTCGGACGGGTAAGTTTGTGAAATTTGGTAGCCAAAATCAGGAGTGGATTATAAAAGGAAAGAAAGTATAAAGGACAGATACAAATACATAAAAAATACTTTTTTGAATTCACTTCTGGGTTTGGCTTCCAAAACTGAATGCAGAAACCTGACCACATGGCCATATCCTCAGGGTATCTAAACCTGTTACTTGAAAGCCTATGCCGCTGCTTCCATGTATCTGCATATCTAAACCTTTCAGGTGTGATCATTAGGGATGAGCGAATCGACTTCGGATGAAACATCCAAAGTTGATTTGCATAAAACTTTGTTTGAATACTGTACGGAGTGAGCGCTCCGTACAGTATTAGAATGTATTGGCTCAAATGAGCAGAAGTTATTACTTCGCGAAGTCTTGCAAGACTTCGGGTAATAACTTCAGAAATTAATTTCTACTTTTAAAAACCTTTTCCCGAAACCGAGACTTCGCAAAGTAATAACTTCGGCTTATCTGAGCGAATACATTCTCTAGTGATCATGTATAATTTTACTGAAGCATATACAACTTTATTCTGTTCATTGTACTCTAAGGCAAGAACAGAGTATATACAACATAATTCTCCAACTTGTTGTTAGTTACCTATAGTAAAATTACAACTTCTGGCATGCCTGGAGATCCATATACTATACTAACCGCATTAGCTGGAAATGTTGGAATAACATTGTATACATTATATAAATATTAGCGCAATATACGATTTTGTATATTTAGTACATATATAATATTATATTTTATAATTATATTATATCCCAGGGACTATATATATTAGAGATGAGTGAATTGATTCTACTTATTCAGAATTTGTTCCAAACTTATTAAAAAATTCAGATTCTAACGAACCTAACAAATTTCTTTTGATTCGTTTCAAGCAAATGAGCCAGGGAATAACAGCCAGCCAGTACATAACATTCCTCTGGGAAAGAGACACAACAATGAACTATCTTTCCAAAAGAAAAAATAAGATCAGTGTCTCACACTAGCAGATGTAATATTGCTGTCCAAAGTCAATACTTAAGCTTTTTAAAGGAATCTGTCACCAGCGACCTCCCTAGCCAGCTGTTTTCATATACACATAGCTGTTGTTGAGCTGATTAACATTGTTTTTCTTTTGTTATTCTCAGATTCTGTTCCTGAGTTATGATACTTTTTTTTAACATGCAATAAATTGTTACAATGAAGCGTCACTCCTTTCTCTGGTCAGCCCCTCCCTGGCTGCTTTGATTGACAGGGCCATACAATGGCAAAGCAGCAAAGGGGGGTCTGGGCACAGAAATGAGTGGAGCTTGGGTGCAACAATAACAATGGTGACCATGTAGTTCAAAGACATTTTACTACAAAAATTGCATTGTTATACCAATGCTAGCAACCAGATTACTGCAACAGACCAGGTAACTCAGAGACATTTTACAGCAAAAATTGCATTTATATACCTATGTTAGGGAACACATTACTGCATCATATATGCATTATTACTATTGTAAATTATTGTCAATAGTAGTGTATTTGTAGAAGAGGCAGCCAGGCTGCATTCACATGCAGTACAGTGTCCTTGTAATCATCAGTTACTGCTTCTCTGCTCAGACTACTCCTCCTACTCCACTCCTTTGTCATCCATAACGGAATGTGTGGCAAGGAAACAACTTCATGCAGCCAGCAATATGCTGGTGTGCAAGCTTAACTCCGAATTGGCCGAATTAAATGGATATTGCATGTGGTCACGTACTCCCTGGAACCCCATAGTCACCCCTTCCCTGATGTGCTAGCCCAGAACATTCTCTGCCCTAATTCGCAAGACCTTTTGCTGTTTCCGTGTGCTGACAGTGGGGATTTACCAGTGTTGTCTGAGGAGGTGGTGGACAATGGCGAGACACAGGTGTCGGGGGGTGAGGTAGTTGTATGGGAAGCAAGTTACAGTGGGGACTCCTTGGGGGGGAATTTCTCAGGATGGGACAGATTCAACTTGGGTGGATCAGGCACAGGAACAAATGAATTTTTTGGGGGGTTTATTTAACTTTTATTTAGCAAAAATAACCACAGAGATATTTATTCGTTATCTTCTCTGCGCAGTCTGGCATTGGGGTTCGTCACTTTGATGGCGAGCTGTGCCGCTCTCCCCACAATGGTCTGTAGGTTCTTAGATGGAGACTTTGTCGGCGATTTCAGTACAGAAGGACTTGTTGCTCATCAACAGAACCTCGACCTCCTTATCCAATGTTGGGCAATATAGATTCGCAAGTAATATTATTTTTCACACCTATCCCAAAAATAAAAATGTATGCAGTTTGCGCAATTAAAACTGGAAACTGGAATTGGAGAGAGGGCCTGTAGGTGGACCTCCGGAAAAATTGTTTGGAGAGAGGGCCTGTAGGTGGAACTCCGGAAAAATTGTTTGGACAGAGGGCCTGTAGGTGGACCTCCGGAAAAATTGTTTGAAGAGAGGGCCTGTAGGTGGACCTCCGGAAAAAGTTTTTGGAGAGAGGGCCTGTAGGTGGACCTCTGGAAAAATTGTTTGAATAGAGGGCCTGTAGGGGGCCCTCCTGAAAAATTGTTTGAAGAGGGCCTGTAGGTGGACCTCTGGAAAAATTGTTTGAATAGAGGGCCTGTAGGGGGCCCTCCTGAAAAATTGTTTGAAGAGGGCCTGTAGGTGGACCTCTGGAAAAATTGTTTGAATAGAGGGCCTGTAGGGGGCCCTCCTGAAAAATTGTTTGAAAAGAGGGCCTGTAGGTGGACCTCTGGAAAAATTGTTTTAATAGAGGGCCTGTAGGGGGCCCTCCTGAAAAATTGTGCTAAAAGAGTACCATATGGAGGAGGAGGAGGAGGAGGAGTAGCGAAGAGGAATCGGATACATAAGTAATGTTAATCTTTAGCTGCTTTCCCCCGGAGGAGATTTGAATTCCGGTGAAATCCAGGCTTTGTTCATTTTAATAAGCGTCAGCCTTTCAGCACTGTCAGTTGACAGGCGTGTACGCTTATCGGTGATGACGCCACCAGCTGCACTGAATACCCGCTCTGACAGCACGCTAGCGGCAGGGCAGGCCAGCACCTCCAAGGCGTACAGCGCCAGTTCAGGCCACGTGTCCAGCTTTGAAACCCAGTAGTTGTATGGAGCAGAGTGATCGCTACGGACGTTGGTATGGTCAGCTAGGTACTCCCTCACCATCTTTCTGTACAGCTCCCCCCTACTCTGCCTAGACTGGGGACAGGTGACAGTGTCTTGCTGGGGTGACATAAAACTGGCAAAGGCCTTGGAGAGCGTTCCCCTGCCAGTGCTGGACAAGCTGCCTGCTCGCCTCCTCTCCCCCGCTACTTGGCCCACAGAACCATGCCCTCTGCCGCTAGCGGCGTCAGATGGGAAGAATTGTTTCAGCTTGTGCACCAGGGCCTGTTGATATCTATTCACTCTCATACTCCTTTCCTCTGCAGGGATGAGAGTGGAAAGGTTCTGCTTGTACCGTGGGTCCAGGAGAGTGAACACCCAGTAATCGGTGTTTGAAAAAATTCTTCTAACGCGAGGGTCACGGGATAGGCAGCCTAACATGAAGTCTGCCATGTGCGCCAGAGTCCCAACACGTAAGAATTCCCTCTCCTCACTGGCCTAACTCTCCATTTCCTCCTCCTCCTCCTCCTCCAAGTCCTCCTCTTCAGCCCATACACGCTCAAGAGTTAAGGACTGAGCACTGGTACCCTCTACTGTCTCGCCGACATTCTCCTCCTCTTCCTCCTCATCCTCATCCCCCTCCTCCGATACGCGCTGAGAAACAGACCGGAGGGTGCTCTGGCTATCAAGCGACGTATCTTCCTCCACCGTCTCTTGTGACAAGCGCAAAGCATCCGACTTGATGCTGAGCAATGAGTTTTTCAACAGGCAAAGCAGCGGGATGGTGAGGCTGATAATGGCGGCATCGCCGCTGACCATCTGTGTTGACTCCTCAAAGTTGCTCAACACCTGGCAGATATCAGACATCCACGTCCACTCCTCATTGTAGACTTGAGGAATCTAAAAGACCTGACTACCAGTTCTGGTGGAAGATGACATCTGGCAGTCTACAATCGCTCTGCGCTGCTGGTAAACTCTGGATAACATGTTTAATGTGGAATTTCATCTCGTGGGCACGTCGCACAACAGTCGGTGAGCGGGCAGTTGTAGGCGGCGCTGCGCTGCCCTGAGAGCGGCGCACCTTGGTGAGCAAATCAGACAGATTGGGGTATGTCTTGAGGAACCGCTGAACTATTAGATTAAACACGTGGGCCAGGCATGGCACATGTGTCAGTCTGCCTAGTTGCAGAGCCGCCACCAGGTTACGCCCGTTGTCACACACAACCATGCCTGGCTTGAGGTTCAGCGGTGCCAGCCACACATCGGTCTGCGTCGTGATGCCCTGTAACAGCTCTTGGGCGGTGTGCCTTTTGTCACCTAAGCTCAGCAGTTTGAGCACCGCCTGCTGGCGCTTACCCACGGCACTGCTGCTGCGCCTAGAGCTACCGACTGAAGGCGCCATGCCCACGGATGGTAATTCGGTGGAGGAGGAGGAGGGGTCGGAGGAGGAGGAGGCATAGTACGTCTGAGAGACCGTGACCGAGGTAGGCCCCGCAATCCTCGGTGTGGGCAGTACATGAGCGGCCCCAGGGTCATTCTTGGTCCCAGCCTCCACCAAGTTAACCCAATGTGCCTTCAGTGAGATATAGTGTCCCTGCCCGGCAGCACTTGTCCACGTGTCCGTGGTTAGGTGGACCTTCTCAGAAACAGCGTTGGTCAGGGCACGGATGATGTTCTCTGACACGTGCTGGTGTAGGGCTGGGACGGCACATCGGGAAAAATAGTGGTGGCTGGGGACGGAATACCGAGGGGCAGCCACCGCCATGAGATTGCGAAAGGCCTCGGTCTCTACCAGCCTATAGGGCAGCATCTCCAGGCTAAGCAATTTGGAGATGTGGACGTTGGAGGCTTGGGCATGTGGGTGGGTGGAACTGTATTTCCTCTTGCGCTCCAGCGTCTGCTGTAAAGACAGCTGAACGCTGCGCTGGGACACGTTGGTGGACACTGTGGAGGATCGTTGAGGCGAAGGTGTGGTTTTCCGGCGGCAGGCGCTCGTGCCGGGGTCCTGGGCAGGGGGTTGACTAGCAGAGGCAGCGAGTGACGCAAGGGGTTGACTAGCAGAGGCAGCGAGTGACACAGGGGAAGGAGCAGTGGTGTAGTGGTGTGACCCGCAGGAGGTGGTGAACGGCCTTGGTTCCATTGAGTGGGGTGTTTAGCACTCATATGCCTGCGCATGCTGGTGGTGGTTAGGCTAGTAGTGGTGGCACCCCTGCTGATCCTGGTGTGGCACAGGTTGCACACCACAGTCCGTCGGTCATCCTCACTTTCTTTAAAGAACCTCCAGACTTGCGAACATCTAGGCCTCGCCACGGGAGCTTCACTACGTGAAACAGTTGCTGCTGATGCACCATTTCTGGCCCTGCTTCTCCCTCTGGCCACACCACTGCCTCTTACAACCTGTTCTGGTGCAGCACTCGCCTCCGCCTCAGAAGCACTGTCTTCACTCGGCATTTCAACCCAGCTCGGGTCAGTCACCTCGTCATCCTCCGATTCCTCAGTCTGCTCCTCCCTCGGAATTCCTCCCCTTACAACAACTTCACCACTGTCTGACAACCGTGTCTCCTCATCGTCTGACACCTCTTTACAAACTTCTTCCACTAACTCAACATTGTCATTGTCATCATCATCACCCACAGACTGCGACAGTTGAACACTTGGGCATCGGGAAAGAGGTCAGCAGCAACCTGAGAAGTGGTTTGTGACTCTGGGAAGGGTCCAGAAAACAGTTCCTGAGAGTATGCCGGATCGCATTCCAAATTTTCCTGGGAGGGGGCAGACTGGGGGGAAGGAGGTTGAGGTGGAGGAGCCAGAGGAGTGCTCCCTTGGGTGACGTGGGTGGACTGCGTGGAAGACTGACTGGCGGACAAATTACTTGAAGCATTATCCGCAATCCACGAGATCAGCTGTTCGCACTGTTGTGGTTTCAACAGTCCTCTACCACGTGTCCCTGTAAGTTGAGACATGAAGCTAGGGAGTGTAGCTCTGCGGCGTTCCACAGCTCCCTCATCAGCAGGTACTGTCTCACCCTGCCCAGGACCACGGCCTCTACCCCCTGCAGTAATTGAATGCCCACGCCCACGCCCTCGTCCTCGACCCTTAGCCCTGGTGTTCAAAATTTTCTGTATATAAGTGTATTCTATAAAAAAAATAAATAAATGGTACTGGTGTACTGAAACCCACAAACTTGTTCAGTCTGGTTTAATTTTGTGACGTACAGAAAGTGTCACCTGGACAGTATATACGGTTTGGAGTGAGTGTGCTGAACTGTGACACACAGAAAGGTTACACGCAACTGTGTGAAATGGATTTGTATCACTCAGCTAAAACAACCAAAAAAAAATTTTTTTTCTATTTTTTTTGTTAAATATTTTTTTCTTTTAGTTTTGTTTTTGTGGGAACGTGACATGCAGAAACTATCGTACAGCTGACTGACACACTAATGACGGTGGCTATTTAGACTGTGACCCAGACAAATGTCGCACAGAGATTTTTAGGATCAAGCTATATATACGTGACAGGTAGCAAGTGACTTGGTTGTATTTTGTGACGTACAGAAAGTGTCACCTGGACAGTATATACGGTTTGGAGTGAGTATGCTGAACTGTGTCACACAGAAAGGTTACACGCAGCTGTGTGAAATGGATTTGTATCACTCAGCTAAAACAACAAAAAAACTAATTTTTTTCTATATTTTTTTTTGTATTTTTGTTTTTTTGGGAACGTGACGTGCAGAAACTATCGTAGAGCTAACTGACACCCTACTGACGGTAGCTATTTAGACTGCGACCCAGACAAATGTTGCACAGAGATTTTTGGGATCAAGCCATACACGTGACAGGCAGCAAATGACTTGGTTGTATTCGGTGACATACAGAAAGTGTCACCTGGACAGAAAATAGTGAGTGTACTGAACTGTGACACACAGAATGGTTCCACACTGCTATGTGCAATGGATTTGTATCACTGAGATATAACATAAAAAAAGGGGGTTATACATGGCGATAGCTGCACCACTAGTGCCAGCCAGCCAAGTGACAAAAAAGAAAAAAAAAATGTCTTCTAGCCCTTAGAAGGGCTGTTGGGTTCTTTGTGGGTGATCCCTGCCTAACAGACAACTAAATGCAGGCCCTAACACTGTCCCTGAAAGGCAGCAGCTCTATCCCTAACGACATCCAGACGGCATCTGAGCCGAGCACCGCGGCCAGTCGGTAGTATATTCCAGGGTCACCTGATCAGGCCAGCCAACCCCTGCTATCGACATGTAAGGGCCCCACGTGATGCTGGGTGGTACGCAGAGTCTCCTGGCTTGTGATTGGCTGTGTTTTTAGGCGCCAAAAAAGCATGATGCGGAAGTTGCCATTTCCTCGAGCATGGCGAGATACTCGTCCGAGCAGCGAGCACTTACGAGTACCCTAATGCTCGAACGAGCACCAAGCTCGGACGAGCATGCTCGCTCATCTCTATTTATTAACAATTGATTGCACCAACACCACTTCTTTCTGCAGAAATTTAACATTTAACAAAATAAAGTCAAAAGCATATTTGTTGGAAATTTGAATAAATCTTGCACAAAATTCCAGATTGTTGGAGAATAGATCCAGTCTGAGGTGGGAATTTTATGCAAATGGTGGTATTCGCTCAAAGTAAAAAGGTGTATCTCCAGATTAATTAAACGTTTTGATTCAGCTTCATATTTCCTGTTTATATCGGTGATAAAAAGTGTAGATAAAAAGGTAACGTCTCTCACCGCGTTTTGTAGTATCCGCTCATCATCCTCATGAGTATAGGAAAAAACATCAGGGTTATCTCATCCAGACGAGTTGAGTACGGATGGGAGGCGCATGTGTTTTTTTTTTGTTTTTTTTTTATCTCGTGGCTATCCAGCTCCTGGTGAGACCTGCCTATGGACTACAAAGAGTTTTTTTAACTGTTTTTATTATGCACAATGGATTGAGTCTTCATACCTGGAAAATTTATTAGTGCGAATTATGTCATTTTATAGATTATATGCCCTATTTTTTATAAAGTAAAGGATGTTCTTATACAATCACGTCACAAATTGAAGATGCACCAGATGATAATGTATTTTTTGGAATTATTAATTGTAATCATGTTTTATTTGATTTTTTTTATGACAATCATGTATCATTTAATTGACACCAGTATTTATATATCATGTATGGCACATGTTATCACAACTTGACAAAGGCTCCATTGAGTAGAGCTGAAACATTGCTGCTAGATGGGTTAAAAAACCATCTACTTTTTTCACATTATGCTCATTATACATATATATATATATATATATATATATATATATATATATATAATGTTGGACTGAAGGGTTATGCTGTCTCTGGCGATGTGTTGCAGGTTGCGGTGGTGGCTGTCACCATGTGGTTAGGGTATGCACCCACATGAAAGAGCCAGCCTTGATGTAGTGAGTGTGCCTATGCATTTTGATCAAAATGTATACAAATGCTTCTTGTAAGGTATGTGAATTATGGCATTGTATAGTATAAAATATGCTGAAAAGCAATGTAAATTATGTGGGAGGCAACAGATAAATACATAGCTTGTGGATATGTGATCCATGTTTCATTTTATTAGTAATTGTTTGGAAAAATAATGGCTACTAGATATCTTAATGTGAGGCTAAGTACACACCATCAGTTTTCTAAAGGCAACAGAATCCACTAAGTGGTGTAGAAGTGTCTGCACTGCCAGCAACTTGGCCAGGTGGAAGTTAAGCTTGCACACCATTGTATTGCTGGGAGCATGCAGTTGTTTCCTGGCCACACATTCTGTTATCGACGGATGATGATGGGGCAGAGTAGGAGGAGGAGTCTGAGCAGGAGAAGCAGTAACTCATGATAATGATGACAAGGACACTGTACTGCATGTGAATGCAGCCTGGTTGCCTCAAGGGAGACCAGGAGAAGGAAGACACTCTTGTTCCCATTGCTGGCAGACAGCTCTATTTTGCCTGATTTTACTGATTGGGCTGATGCTGCTTCATGTGCTGCAATAGAGCCTTAGTGCCTGTACACCATGTTCCAAATTATTATGCAAATTGGATTTAAGTGTCATAAAGATTAATTTCTTTTTGTTTTTCAATTAAACTCATTGATGGTATTGTGTCTCAGGGCTCTTTGGATCACTGAAATCAATCTCAGATACCTGTGATAATTAGTTTGACAGGTGAGCCCAATTAAAGGAAAACTGGATGTTCCACAATATTAAGCAGGCCACTGTTTTCAAGTAAAATGGGAAAGAAAAAGGATCTCTCTGCTGCCGAAAAGCATCAAATAGTGCAATGCCTTGGACAAGGGATGAAAACATTAGGTATTTCACGAAAACTTAAGTGTGATCATCGTACTGTGAAGAGATTTGTGGCTGATTCAGAGCACAGACGTGTTCGTGCTGATAAAGGCAGAATGAGGAAGGTTTCTGCCAGGCAAGTTCATCGGATTAAGAGAGCAGCTGCTAAAAAGCCATTACAAACCAGCAAACAGATATTTAAAGCTGGTGGTGCCTCTGGAGTCCCTCGAACCTCAAGGTGTAGGATCCTTCAAAGGCTTGCTGTGGTGCATAAACCTACTATTCGGCCACCCCTAACCAGTGCTTACAAACAGAAACGGTTGCAGTGGGCCCAGACATACATGAAGACTAATTTTCAAACAGTCTTGTTTACTGATGAGTGTCGTGCAACCTTGGATGGTCCAGATGGATGGAGTAGTGGATGGTTGGTGGATGGCCACCATGTCCCAACAAGACTGCAACATCAGCAAGGAGTTGGAGCTGTCATGTTTTGGGCCAGAATCATGGGGAGAGAGCTGGTAGGCCCCTTTAGGGTTCCTGAAGATGTGAAAATGACCTCTGCAAAGTATATAGAGTTTCTGACAGACAACTTTCTTCCATGGTACAAAAAGCAGAAACGTGCCTTCAGTAGCAAACTCATCTTCATGCATGACAATGCACCATTTCATGCTGCAAAGAAGACCTCTGTGTCATTGGCTGCTATGGGCATAAAAGGAGATAAACTCATGGTGTGGCCACCATCTTCCCCTGACCTCAACCCTATAGAGAACCTTTGGAGTATCATCAAGCAAAAGATCTATGAGGGTGGGAGTCAGTTCACATCAAAACAGCAGCTCTGTGAGGTAATCTGACATCATGCAAAGAAAGTCAAGCAGAAACTCTCCAAAAACTCACAAGTTCAATGGATGCAAGAATTGGCCTGTTAGGATGTTTTGGATTTAAATAGCTTTTTATTTCAGTGAATGTGACCTCCTAATGCTGCAAATTCCACAAATGAGCATTTTCAGTTCTTAAAAACATATAAAATGTTTAAAAACGCTACTGTGCATAATAATTTGGAACAGTGCATTTTGAGTTTTTTTAATTTTTGAAGAATATACTGTTATCATTGGGAGGTTTGTTCAAAAAAATTCGATGTATACTCTAACGGGTGATGACTTTTATTATACTGACTGTCATTTGCACCGACCATTTAGGAAAATCAGAGATAAATATAATTTACATAATAATTTGGAACATGGTGTATTTGAGTTAGAATGCTCATGGCTTATTTTAAACTTGTAGATCTTGCATACACCAATGCCTTTCTGTTTCTGCACTGTTGAGGAAACCTGCCATTTACACTGGTGTCATGAATGAGAAAACTGGACTACTATGGAGTGGAACTGTATAGTCTTTGGCAACAAATCTAGGTTCTGTTTGAAATATTGCAATGGTCAGATTCAAGTATGGAGACCTCATGGGCGTTTAATGTGTGCCACTACAATAAATTCCCCCTAATAATGCTCGCCGGTTGAAAAAAGTCCCTTATAATGTGTGGCAGTACAGAAATACCCTTATAATGTGTGCCTATATAAAAATACCCCCTTAAATGTGTGCCAGTACAAAAAGATGACCCATATGTGTGCCAGTACAAAAAAGCCCCTGTTTAGTGCTCCCCCTGCTTATACTACTGCCCCCATAGTGGCCCAACAGCATGCTGCCAAATAAAAATAATGAAATTAAATACTTGCCTCCATGCGGCTTTCAGTGACGCTGTGCAGGACACAGGCCTGTTCCAGTCTGTGTCTGGAGAATGGCATTACAGGTGAATATAGCAAGATGAGGAACACGCTCACAATGGAAGTGCTCATTGCCCACAGCCCCTCTGCCGTCCCCACTTGTTCTAGGTGGCGCTGCCTGAGGCAATCACCTCACCTCATTGGCAGTGCACCCCTTCCTACAATTGTTTATGACTAGAGATGAGCGAGTAGTGAAATATTCGAAAGTTCGAATTTCGATTCGAATAGACCGCGTTATTCGACTATTCGACCGACTATCGAATCCCATTATAGTCTATGGGAAAAAAATGCTCGCCACTTGGAAATCTCAATTCGACCACTTGGAGGTCACCAAGTCCACCCTGAAACCTCAGAAAATGATGCCAACACTGCTGGAATGCAACTGGGACAGCAGGGGAAGCATGTCTGGGTGCATATAACGCGCCCAAGTCGCACTATTACGCCACTATCACAGCCTCTCAACAATACACTCCAAACACAATATAACTTCTATGTAAAGTGAGACAATACAAGGAAACCTTCTTTCCTCTACATTGCCATGGACCCCAAGCCAAACTGTACAAAAAAGAAGAAAAAATTCTGCACCCCTTAAAATCACGTTGCCTATGACAACCACAGATGGCATAGGCAAGGGGGAAAGCAAATAGACCCCACCCCTAATTGTCATTGTGTGTGTGTGTGAGATGTGGTCAGACATGTCTTCTTTAAAATGTAAAAACAACTCAAACACATGCAGAAGCCTTAAAATGCCCAAATTGTTGGCGCTTGAGATGTCAGTGACCCGACCTGGCCCAGTGTCATGTCTAGCAGGTAAAGCAGTGGGGATGTTGAGGGATGCGTAGGACCGCAAAAGGCAGGAAGATGCCGTGGGGTGGCCAGAGGCTTATGGAGAAGGCAGGCTAGAGCCCGCAGGGCCGCATCTCTTCCCTATAACAGGCCCCCACACAAAGCTCTCCCATCGAGGGCTCTTAGGTCCTTGTTGTGAAGATATTTTAATGAGTGCGCAAAGTTAGCTTGAGGTGAGACCTTGAAAAAATTATATGGAGGCCCTTGAGGTGAGCCCTCGAAAAAATTATGTGGAGGCCTCTTAAAAATTGTATTAAGGCCCAAGAGCTGAGACCTTTTAAAAATTGTTTTAAGGCCCAAGAGCTGAGACCTCTTAAAAATTGTATTAAGGCCCAAGAGCTGAGACCTCTTAAAAATTGTGTGGAGGCCCAAGAGTTGAGACCTCTTAAAAATTGTATTAAGGCCCAAGAGCTGAGACCTCTTAAAAATTGTGTGGAGGCCCAAGAGCTGAGACCTCTTAAAAATTGTGTGGAGGCCCAAGATGTGAGACCTCTTAAAAATTGTGTGGAGGCCCAAGAGCTGAGACCTCTTAAAAATTGTATTAAGGCCCAAGAGCTGAGACCTCTTAAAAATTGTGTGGAGGCCCAAGAGCTGAGACCTCTTAAAAATTGTATTAAGGCCCAAGAGCTGAGACCTCTAAAAATGTTGGAGCAAGCTGAGACCTTAAAATGTATAAGGCCCAAGAGCTGAGAGGTGAGACTCTTAAAAATTGTAGGGTTGAGACCTCTAAAAGTGTGTGGAGGCCCAAGAGCTGAGACCTCTTCAAAATTGTATTAAGGCCCAAGAGCTGAGCACTGTCGGTTGACAGGCGGCTGCGCTTATCGGTTATAATGCCCCCGGCTGCGCTGAACACCCTTTCTGATAGCACGCTGGCGGCAGGGCAGGCAAGCACCTCCAAGGCGTACAGGGACAGTTCCAGTCACGTGTCCAACTTGGAGACCCAGTAAGTGTAGGGCGCCGAGGGGATCGGGGAGGACAGGGGTACGGTCTGCCAGGTTACTCCGCAACATCCGCCGATACTTGTCCCTCCTGCTGATAGTGGGCCCCGCAGTGATGGAAGTTGCACGAGGGGGTGCCATGAACGTGTCCCACACCTTGGATAGTGTTCCCCTGGTGGCTGTGGGCCTGATCGATGTTGTCAGACTCCGGGAGACACTGTCCTCTCTGCCGCCAGCCGATGGTGGGTGGGAAAATCTCCATCATGTTCTGCACGAGTTCCCTCTGGTATTCCAGCAATCGATTCGTCCTCTACTCTACCGGAATAAAAGAGGAGAAGTTATCTTTATACCGGGGGTCCAGGAGTGCGAAGACCCAGTATAGTTTGTTCTCCAATATCCGGACAACACGTGTGTCCCGGGAAAAGCAGCCCAGCATGAAGTCAGCCATGTGTGCCAGACTCTGAATAGGCATGACGTCACTGCCCCCACCAGAAGGATCATTTGCCATTTCCTCCTCTTCCTCTTCCGCCTCCTCTCCGCCCCATCCGCGCTGAACCAATGGGACGCACACAGCCTGACTGCTACCCTCGCCGCCAGCACCCTCCTCCTCTTCCACAGCCACCTCCACGTCGTCCTCCTCCTCATCCTCCTCCTCCTGCAACTGCCACCGAGAAGCAGACAAAAGTGTGGTCTGACTGTCTAGCTCCGTTGCGTCTCCTCCTACCCCCGTCTCCTCTGTGTGCAATGCGTTCTCCCTTATTGCGATGAGCGTTTCTATAAGGACGCATAGGAGCGGGATGGTTAGGCTCACTATAGCGTCCTCGCTGCTGACCTTCTTGGTGGACTCCTCAAAGATACGCAATACATGGCATATGTCTGCCATCCATGGCCACTCGTGGTTGGCAAACTGAGGGAGCTGAGTTGGAGGCACGCGTGGATTCATCATCTGGTACTCCATCAATGCTCTCTGCTGCTCACACACCCTGGCCAACATGGAATAGGTGGAATTCCAGCGAGTGGGCAGGTCGCACAACAGCCGATGTTCAGGCAAATGGAGGCGTTGCTGGAGTTTTTTTAAGCTAGCAGCAGCTACAGTTGACTTCCGAAAGTGAGCGCACAAGCGCCGCACTTTCACCAGTAGCTCTGCCAGGTTGGTGTAAGTCTTTAAAAATTTTTGGACTACCAAATTAAAAATGTGGGCCAGGCATGGTACGTGATTGAGTTCGGCATGCTCCAGAGCTGCCACCAGGTTATGGCCGTTATCGCACACGACCATGCCTGGTCCTAGCTGCAGCGGCGACAGCCACATCTCCGTCTGCTGCAATATGGCGTCCCTCACCTCTGGGGCGCTGTGCTTCCTGTCGCCCAAGCTGATGAGCTTAAGCACCGCCTGCTGACGTCTCCCCGCGCCAGTGCTGCAACGCTTCCAGCTAGCGGCTGAGGGCAATGTTAAGGCAGAGGAGGAGGAGGAAGAGGAGGGGGGTTTATCAGAACCCGTGCTGGCAATCTTGGGCGGGGGTGGTAGGTAGGCCATCTCTGTTTGCGACCCCGTCCCCGCTTCCACAACATTCACCCAGTGTGCCGTCAAAGAGATGTAGCGTCCCTGGCCGCATGCGCTTGTCCACGAGTCGGTGGTCAAGTGGATCTTTGCGCTGACTGCGTAACTCAGGGCCCGCCTGATGTTACACGACACGTGCTGGTGCAGGGC